>OX639998.1:2534985-2543357 GCA_951828415.1 Anomoia purmunda
TGTTGCTGCCCTTGGGTCATACAATTTAAGAACTGGTGCATTAACTAAAGCGGACTTTAACTGCTCGAAGGAAATCATCTCTATTTCGTTCATACGAAATTTCACATCCTTCCGAAGCAAGTCTGTTAATGGCTTAACCTTCAATGCGTAGTCTGCCACGAACCTACGAAAATATGACGTCAATCCTAAGAACCTTTGCAGGGCCTTTACATTACTTGGAATTGGGAAATTTGTCACTGCTCGTATCTTTTCGTCTGATGGCTTAATCGTCCCATTTTCCAACACATACCCCAAAAAAGTTACTTTCCTCATAAGAAATTGACACTTTTCCCATTTGATACGCAAGCCGTGCGCAGCTGTTCTACCTAATGCCCTATCTAGTTTCCTTATACCCTCTTCCTCTTCTACAGCCGGTATAATAATGTCGTCCATGTACACAACCATAGTTCCATCTAGTATTAAGTCACGAAACACTGTGTTTATGAATTTACAAAAAACAGCCGGAGAATTCGGAATACCAAAGGGAACATACCGAAACTCAAATTGTCCATTATGTGTCACAAAGGATGTGTATTTACGTGATTCCGCTTCCATTGGAACATGGAAAAACCCATTGGATAAATCCAAAGTTGTGAATACTCTACCCATCTGCAAACGTTCAAGTACATCGGCAATTATTACAACCGGAAAATTATCTCGCATAATTTGTTGATTCAATTTTCGGTAATCACAGCACATTCGCTTGCTACCATCTTTTTGAGGAACCAATACGATCGGTGAAGCGTATTCGGATGTACTGGGTTGTATAATTTGACCTTTCAACCATTTATCTACCTGTTCATCGACGTACCGTTGATCTGCATATGACATTCTTCTTGGTGTTTGATATACAGGCTCATCATCACGAAGCGTTATCTTCATCCTAATTGGCGAGTCAGCTATCTCCTCAGGAGAATACCCCCTAATCATCGACGACAAAACTATTGCATGATCTTTTCCAAGATGTGTGAAATCCGGTTCTAGTTTAAACTGTTTGGAGTCAAACCCTTCCGTGGACAAACAAAGGCTTTTGAATTCATCGAAAATATCACCACTGCCTTCGGTTATTTCTACTGCACCTGATTTCCTCTGAAGCACCACATTACCTTCCTGCACTAGCATATCGACGTTTTTCAATATGCTGTTGCCAATAATAGCTGAATAGCGTAAATCTTTTTCCCTAACCACATGAAAGCTAATATCGAGTCGAAGCTCATCAATATCGTATCTAACTGTAAAACTACCAAGGGTCGTAATCGCACTTTCTTTCAGTCCAACTAATCTCTTAGTGCCCCCCTTCAACTCAATATCTGCACTCAGCATCATCAATGTATCATACCTCATCAAACATAAATCGCATCCTGTGTCTATCAATGCCGAAAATATGTGCCCATGCAATTGTATGTCTTTAAAAATCAAACCTCCTTCCTCGCGTATTACGTTTAAATTCTTCTCTGTCTTAACTGGTCTTTGAAGTGGAGTACTTTCACGGCACTCAAGCGAACGATGTCCTAGCTGATTACACTTATAGCAACGATATTGCTTCTCTGAGCAATCTTTCGCTAGATGATTTTCCCCACCGCACTTAAAGCACTTCCTAGCATTACTCTGACGCTGACTTACTTTATTTTGAGAGTTGCTAGCCCCTAGTATCTGTGACGAAATTACCTTGTTTGACGACTGTGGCAAATAACGTATCTTTTCATACACTTTGATTTGCTCCTTCAATTCACTTATAATCTTGGCCTGATACAAAACTGCTTTGTTCATTTTAGAATCGGATATGCCATTTACAAAATAATCGATTACGCTTGCCTCATCTAAAGAAATAGGTTTGGCAATTTCAAGCAAACATTACAAATATTCGCGAAATGTTTCTGCCGGCTTCTTACGCCGACTACGTAACAAGTTATGTACCTCCGCTGATGGCAATTTTGTGCCAAATTCGTCTATAAGGGCTACTTTCAACGCTTCCCAGTTACGAATACCATTTACCCCTCTTATGTACAGCTTAGCTGCACCTTTCAACAATTGTTTGGCATACACAAACTTTTGAAGCTCATTTCACCCTACAGTAACAGCATTGTCTTCGAACTCGGCAATCCACTGATTAATGTCAAGTATATCCGAACCGTTAAACGAGGAGACGCAATCTTCTACATATCTCAAGGTAAAATGTGATGGCTGGTTAACCACCGCCTGTGACCGAGTTTCTGGAACATCTTCGTATTGGGGACCTTCGATTCGCCGTCACTAATATCTTCACCCGATAAGCCGAAATGTTGGAGTAACCTTGTCTGCAACTCACTCTTACGTCCGTTCGTATTCAACCCTAATTCTGTCAACTTGTCTCTTAAAGCCGTGACGGTCAATGTTAAAATCGTTCGAGCTTCCATTTTACAAAAAAGTGTGTTTAAGCCACTTACAAAAAATGTATATAAATTATAAAGTATAGTTATGAATATCAAATAGATAAGTATATATTCAAATATAAATTAAATTTTTCCAATTTCAATATACAATGCTCTCAGTTTCTTTCGCAGGGCATATTTTGCACATTCATATAAAGGACATTAATCTTTACTTCAATCTCACATTTACGATTCTCGCATATCTTCTTTTAAATTTACTATCCTGTAGTCATATTAGTTTTAGCATTTTTCTTTTAATTTATTTCAATTCTCAAATTTACTCGAAACTTCTAGAAATTAAATCTTACTTCTTTCGTACCGAACGCTTATGGCAAAACAAACTACGAAATCTTATTGGACATTTAGAATACAAACATGTACAGATGCTGTTTGTTTTACAGTTTTTAAGTAACCGTCTTCTCTTTTCCATAAAAATAGGTATACATGACCTCAATGCTATCTCTTTTAAACCTTTAGTTTACAAAATCCAAAATTCAAAACTAATTTCCAGCTGAAATGCTAATAGTTTTCTTCTCACCTTCTCTCAACAGTAGGTTTGCTTTTTACATTTTCACCTATCGCCTACTTACGATACTGCTATAACTATCCTCTTTACTCTTACGATCTGCTTAAAATATCCAACGACCGATGCTGCTTTTCCGATTTCGTCATTCCTTCATCTAACAGTCGCTCCGCTTTTTATATTTTTACTTATCGCCTTCTCACGATACTGCTATAACTATCCCCTTTACTCTTAGGATCTGCTTAAAATATCCAACCAACGACCGATGCTGCTTTTCCGACAATACGAAAAATTTCTCTCGTTATTTTGCCGACTCCATTCACTGATCGGCTATTTTGCTGCGCTGCTTTTTTGTGTACGAAGCTTCTGGCGCAGACTCAGTGGTGACTGCAAATTTAAATTTCGCAACGGCTTCTTTGAATTTTCTTCACTACGTATGTATGTATGTAAAGTCACAAATACACTTTTCAGGTGTTCCAGTAAAATGCATAATGGCAATTGCATTTATTTAAACATTTTAAGTTTATTCACGCGTTAGGCTATCTTTATCAGTTACCGCAAATAACATATAATTCTCAGAATCTTTCACTACGCCTCTTTGTACAATATTCGCACGCGCCGCTTTAAGCCGATCCCGGTTGAGTCCCCATAAATAATTGTGGGTATCGGTTGCGCAATGAAACACTTAGGTTTTATAATGTTTAATATAATGTTTAAAATAATGTTTATTCAAACTGATGTTATTCAAGTAAAAATGTCTAAGGTTTTATTACTGGGTAGCACAAGCGACTTTACTCCTTGACTTTCCAGCAGAGACTGCCTATTTAAATTTGACCAGTAATTAGGGTTGTCCCTACTCGTATGTCAGAGTCGTATTCCTGGGTATTAACCAGGGTTAGTAGAGACGCCCTGTTCGGGTTACCTTGTTGTCGATACTGGTTGCTACAATCATTATCATTATCATTATAATTATCATTATCATTATCATTATCAGTATCAGTATCATTATCATTATCATTATCATTATCATTATCATTATCATTATCATTATCATTATCATTATCATTATCATTATCATTATCATTATCATTATCATTATCATTATCTTTATCATTATCATTATCATTATCATTATCATTACCATTATCATTATCATTATCATTATCATTATCATTACCATTATCATTATCATTATCATTATCATTACCATTATCATTATCATTATAATTATCATTATCATTATCATTATCATTATCATTATCATTATCATTATCATTATCATTATCATTATCATTATCATTATCATTATCATTATCATTATCATTATCATTATCATTATCATTATCATTATCATTATCATTATCATTATCATTATCATTATCATTATCATTATCATTATCATTATCATTATCATTATCATTATCATTATCATTATCATTATCATTATCATTATCATTATCATTATCATTATCATTATCATTATCATTATCATTATCATTATCATTATCATTATCATTATCATTATCATTATCATTATCATTATCATTATCATTATCATTATCATTATCATTATCATTATCATTATCATTATCATTATCATTATCATTATCATTATCATTATCATTATCATTATCATTATCATTATCATTATCATTATCATTATCATTATCATTATCATTATCATTATCATTATCATTATCATTATCATTATCATTATCATTATCATTATCATTATCATTATCATTATCATTATCATTATCATTATCATTATCATTATCATTATCATTATCATTATCATTATCATTATCATTATCATTATCATTATCATTATCATTATCATTATCATTATCATTATCATTATCATTATCATTATCATTATCATTATCATTATCATTATCATTATCATTATCATTATCATTATCATTATCATTATCATTATCATTATCATTATCATTATCATTATCATTATCATTATCATTATCATTATCATTATCATTATCATTATCATTATCATTATCATTATCATTATCATTATCATTATCATTATCATTATCATTATCATTATCATTATCATTATCATTATCATTATCATTATCATTATCATTATCATTATCATTATCATTATCATTATCATTATCATTATCATTATCATTATCATTATCATTATCATTATCATTATCATTATCATTATCATTATCATTATCATTATCATTATCATTATCATTATCATTATCATTATCATTATCATTATCATTATCATTATCATTATCATTATCATTATCATTATCATTATCATTATCATTATCATTATCATTATCATTATCATTATCATTATCATTATCATTATCATTATCATTATCATTATCATTATCATTATCATTATCATTATCATTATCATTATCATTATCATTATCATTATCATTATCATTATCATTATCATTATCATTATCATTATCATTATCATTATCATTATCATTATCATTATCATTATCATTATCATTATCATTATCATTATCATTATCATTATCATTATCATTATCATTATCATTATCATTATCATTATCATTATCATTATCATTATCATTATCATTATCATTATCATTATCATTATCATTATCATTATCATTATCATTATCATTATCATTATCATTATCATTATCATTATCATTATCATTATCATTATCATTATCATTATCATTATCATTATCATTATCATTATCATTATCATTATCATTATCATTATCATTATCATTATCATTATCATTATCATTATCATTATCATTATCATTATCATTATCATTATCATTATCATTATCATTATCATTATCATTATCATTATCATTATCATTATCATTATCATTATCATTATCATTATCATTATCATTATCATTATCATTATCATTATCATTATCATTATCATTATCATTATCATTATCATTATCATTATCATTATCATTATCATTATCATTATCATTATCATTATCATTATCATTATCATTATCATTATCATTATCATTATCATTATCATTATCATTATCATTATCATTATCATTATCATTATCATTATCATTATCATTATCATTATCATTATCATTATCATTATCATTATCATTATCATTATCATTATCATTATCATTATCATTATCATTATCATTATCATTATCATTATCATTATCATTATCATTATCATTATCATTATCATTATCATTATCATTATCATTATCATTATCATTATCATTATCATTATCATTATCATTATCATTATCATTATCATTATCATTATCATTATCATTATCATTATCATTATCATTATCATTATCATTATCATTATCATTATCATTATCATTATCATTATCATTATCATTATCATTATCATTATCATTATCATTATCATTATCATTATCATTATCATTATCATTATCATTATCATTATCATTATCATTATCATTATCATTATCATTATCATTATCATTATCATTATCATTATCATTATCATTATCATTATCATTATCATTATCATTATCATTATCATTATCATTATCATTATCATTATCATTATCATTATCATTATCATTATCATTATCATTATCATTATCATTATCATTATCATTATCATTATCATTATCATTATCATTATCATTATCATTATCATTATCATTATCATTATCATTATCATTATCATTATCATTATCATTATCATTATCATTATCATTATCATTATCATTATCATTATCATTATCATTATCATTATCATTATCATTATCATTATCATTATCATTATCATTATCATTATCATTATCATTATCATTATCATTATCATTATCATTATCATTATCATTATCATTATCATTATCATTATCATTATCATTATCATTATCATTATCATTATCATTATCATTATCATTATCATTATCATTATCATTATCATTATCATTATCATTATCATTATCATTATCATTATCATTATCACTATCATTATCATTATCATTATAATTATCATTATCCCGGGGGCCTACCGCCCATTATGCATGCTCGATACGGCGGGAAAACTCTATGAACGTCTTATAAAACCACGACTATCAACCGCAGTCCAAGATGCAGGAGGTCTGTCTTCCAGACAATACGGATTTAGACCGGGTAGATCCACTTTGGGAGCCATCCAAGACGTTATAGAGAGCGTTCGATAAGCGCAGAGGGGCAACCACTACTCGCGGAAAATAGTCCTGCTGGCAACACTAGATGTGAGAAACGCCTTTAATTGTGTTAGATGGATTGACATAATCGAAAGTCTGGAGGCCCGCTTTCAAGTACAACGCCAGCTGATGAATGTGATACGAAGTTACCTCAGAGACCGTACGCTTATATACGATACAAGTGATGGAACTATGGAAAAGGTGATAACATCAGGTGCAGCTCAAGGTTCTATACTGGGTCCAGACCTTTGAAACATTAATTACGATGGAATCTTAAAAATAGACATGCCAGAGGAAACACATTTAGTCGCTTTCGCCGATGGCGTCGCAGCAGTAATCACGGCCAGGAATATTGCAGAAGCACGAAGAAAGCTAATCCAAGTCATGCTGCGGACCAAAGAATGGCTAGACGAGCACGGTCTAACGCTCGCCACCGAAAAGACAGAAATACTTCTGCTAACACAAAGCCACACCCCTGTTGAGATCGAAATAAGAGTATGTTATGCAGAAACTATCTCTAAGAAAGCAGTGAAGTACCTGGGGCTAACATTGGACCCAAAGCTGACATACTGGACCCAAATAAAACACGCAGCTAAGAAAGCACAACAAGCGGTCGCATCGCTCAGCAGATTAATGGCAAACATTGGAGGACCAAAACAGAGCAAGAGAAAGCTTCTAATGGACACAACGACGTCTATCCTCCTCTTTGGCAGTGAAATATGGGCTGATGCACTGATAGCAGAAAAAAAGAGGAAGGTTCTATCAACAGTGCAGCGAACAGCGGCTCTTAGAGTGGCATCAGCGTATCCTACAGTATCTGAAGCAGCGATTCTCGTAACCAGCGGAATTTTACCCATAGATATGGCGGCTAAAAAACGTAAAATGAAGTGGGAACTCAAACAAGAAACGACCGCGCAAGCAACTGGGCATGAAATAGAAGAACGCATATTGGCATTATGGCAAGAACGATGGCACGCAGAAAAAAGGGGAAGGTGGACAGCAAGACTTATACCGAAAGTTCAAGAATGGGCAGACCGAAAATTTGGCGATGTAAATTACTACATCACCCAACTCCTATCTGGCCATGGATACTTCCGGAAATACCTCCATCAGATGGGCAAGGCAAACGACTGGAGCTGCATATATGATTCCGAAGTAGACGATGCCGAACACACGTTCTTCAAATGCCAAAGATGGCGCAGGGAA
>OX639998.1:2543557-2639998 GCA_951828415.1 Anomoia purmunda
CCGGCCATCTAGCGCGATCAAAAAATCGATTTTTTTTTATTTTAGTAATGAATAAGTCAACCTTTTGAGAATATCTGTACAAAATTTCAGCGCTGAATACCAAATATTGTAAAAGTTACAGCATTTTGAAGAAAAGAGTGTCAGGCAAAAACAAGTCGTACCGAACGCGCAATGGAAACTTTAAAGCGCGTTTTCTCGAAACCATGTTTTTGAAACTTGCGGGCGTGATTAAAAAAGAACTATCCAACATATTAACGTCATTCAACGTTCATTTTGTAGGTTATGAAAATCTACTCTATATGAACCACGAAAATTTAATACATACTCCACTATTTGATATTTTTATTAAAAATCATATTTTGCCTTTGCAACGTGGAAAAAAATTTAAATTCCCAGTTATCTGATGTTTTTGAGGTTCATGGACTAAAAAAAGGTATAAAAAATCAAAAGAAACTTTGTATCTATGTTTCAGACAAGAATTGTGAACGCTATCCCGCCCGCAAACTGACAACTTTTGCAAGGAAATGATTTACGGCACCATGGATAACTCCCACATTTTTCAATTATTTTATGTCAAAAAATTATATTGTATATGTAGTTCATTTGATTGTTAAAATAAGCCTTAAAGTTTGGCACACCATATTGTTTTCATTACAACAAAAAAATTTTTTATCGTAAGCACCTTTTATCGCCTCTCCAGATGGCCGGACCCCCTGAATAGCTGTTTCCTGGTCGAAGTAAAATGCGCGCAGTCATCTAAGAGATATTTAGCTGATAATGATTCCGAAGAACAGTATGAGCAAGAACCTGGAGACAGCCCTTTTAAATTATAGGAGTGAGTTATGATGGTGTGGCCAATTCGAAGGCGAAGGCAGCGATATTGTTGGTCCGACATGTTACTGGGTAGCTCGGTTTGGTACCTGTAGTATTTATTAATATGCACATAGTAAGCTGCGAATACAGGAAACTAGAAAGATTTTTTGGAAACGTTCAATATACCAGATATTGTAGATTTGCGATCCGTACATATTATCGTTTTTTTCTTAGTTTTCACTGCCGATACTATTGCGTTGTATATCGCTGCTGCTTCAGCAGTGTATACAGAACAATAGTTAGCTATGTAGATGGCCTGCCATAACAGTTCTTCCATCAGAATGTACGACTGCAAAAGTTGTATGATCCGTAGACTTAGAGCCATCAGTGAAAAACATTTCCCGTTCGGGACACCAGGGGGCGGCATACTCTGCGAAATAGCGTTGATATTCCGTAGGACTAGTGTTCATTTCCGTATTTTGTGAGGCCAAGGAGAAGCGACGATTTTTGTATTTGCCAAGGGGGCGAGCTGCTGGGAGGCCGGAACTAAGGTAGTGGTGTTAATCCTATTTTTCGGCGTATTCTAAGCACTTTTTAATGACTGACTTGCGATTCGTAACTATGGTTGCATTCGACGCTGATAAGATGGGGTCAAGCAGCATACCATTGTTGCACATGCGTATTTTTGGAATTAGCCGCATGATTTTGTATTCTACTTTTTGCGGAATACTAAGGAGCCCAGCTTATGCTAAGATGCAATGTGTAGAGGATGTTGGAAAGGCTCGGAGGCTCCTTCGAACAGCTGCATGATAGGGGGAGATACCAATTTTAGGTTGCAACTTGCGCAATGGCCATATATGTATGTATAGGTAAACCGTAGTCGATTTTAGAAAGAATCAAAGCTTTTGTAATGTTTAATAAGCTGGATGGATGAATAAGACTATGTTTAGAAGATAGGTATTTAACAATTTTTAGCCTGGCATAAGTTTTTTCTTATGAGTAGACAATGATCTTTAAAAGTAAGGCGCTTATCAAAAATAATTACCAGGAATCGAAGAGTATAAACATTTACAATATTTCTAAAGATAATATTTAAGCTATTACATTTTAATTTTCTACAAATATAAAATGATTTGCATTTGCTGAGTGATAGGTTTGCACCCGAACAGTTAGACCACTCGGCGATATCGTTCAAAATGTCTACGATTTCTTTCTGTACTACATTCAAATTGGTTAATTTTGAAAATAACAACACATCATCAACGTACATAATGTGGTAGATGTTTTTGTATTTAGATACTAAGTGGCTAATTTCGTTGAAAGCAATCGTAAATAGGGTCGCTGAAAGTGGAGACCCTTGTGGTATACCGTTATTTATTTTGGCTTTGAATTTACGGTTCGTGAGAAACGATTTAATAAAGTTATATACTTTATTCCCAAATCTCCATTTCTCTTATTGTCGTAAAACAATATGAATACCGATGCCGTCGAATGCTTTTTCAAAATCCAGGCTTAAAGTGGAGATATGACAACGTTTGGATAAGCCACCAGAAGCGAAATTTTAAAAGTACAAAAGGGCGTCATCAGCTCCATGGCCATGTTTGAAGGCAACCTGATGCGAGCTAATAAGGCGGTTTTTGGAGATATGCCACATTATTCGCCTTGAGATGATTTTTTCTAAAACTTTGCTCATGCAACAAATTAGGGATATAGGCCTATATCCAAGTACATCTGTCGAAGAGTTGTTTGTTTTCGGAAGAGGCACAATTACAGCGTTCTTCCAGCTTTGTGGGTAAACGGGCGTGAGAAGTATCTTATTAAACAGATTAATCAATCTATGTTTCACGATAAACGGTAGGTGTTTAAGTATTGCATAGAAAATTCTGTCTGACCCAGGCGTTTTATCGGACATTTGAGAGATCGTAGATTCGTATTCTAGGGTATTTATATCTTCTTCTATTATGATCGTCGACGAGTTTTGCTGATTGTAAATTCTATTGAGAGCTAAATATTTTTCTCTGTTGAATGCATTACTAAAATTGGATTATGAAAATAGTTTGCCCACGTCAACGCAAAACGTTCGGCTATTTGTTCCGACTCGAATATTGGACCGTCCCGACCATTAACAAAGTTAATGGAATTTAGGTTGCAGTAGCCAGAAAGTGTTTTATGTCGGACCACACCTTTTTGAGATCCGTGTTAGGGGTTATCGCTTCCGTCAATGCTACAAAACTAGCGCGTTTAGCTTCCTTGAATTTTTTTCGAAAAATTGCATTCGATTTCTTATATGAAATTAAATTAGCCTCTGTTGCCGTCCTTTTATATTCTCTTCATTTTTGTTGCTTAGTATTTCTTAGATTTGACAATTCGCTTGACCAGTACGGTACCACTTTTTTGCGTGGTCTATTTGCGGACTGCGGTATAGTGTTGCCTCCACTTCCAGCCCGGGAAGAAGGAATTCTTATGCTAGGCGCTCACGCCTGCATAGTCTTACCCCGAGAAGGAGAGGATACGTTTTTTTGTGTTTGGTTTTTGTTTTTAATATTATTCATCTTGGTCGTACGACCATCTGCTCGACGAGGCAATCGCAGCGGGCTGAAAATTATCAGAGGGGAAAGTGGATGGTACACCACGACAGCGCCCCTTGCCGCGATAAGGCCAAACTTACTCCCTGACGTGACCCGGTGTCAAGGAGGCGCCGTTAAAACACAGCCGGAACTTAGACACCCTGGCTGCAAACCGACCAATGGGCACGGTAACGCTTAACACACTGGATTAGGGGGAGGATTAGCTAGAGAGGAGGAAGAGATGGGAGATACTAGGAGGGATGCAAGGTATGCGGGAATGAGAGATGTTGGTACGATAATCTCCACATAAGAAGCAGTGTAAGATCGAGTCCCACACTGATTCTCATATGGAGCCTCCCTCTTAGTTCGTGGAAATCCTCGAAAGGAGCAACCAAGCCAACAATTAACCCTCATCCCCAGGCCAAGGAGACCAACGATGATGAGGTAAGTTCGCCTTAGTTTTACTAAATTTAAGCACATATTACGTAAAAGAAGTATGGTATATTTCTATTGAAAGAATTTAAGAATATGGTAACGTCGAGAATTGCTGCAACGATCTTTTAAAGAGCTGCTATTATCTTACAAAGGTTTTTGTCAGAATTAAATTTATGGCACATTTTATAGACTATTCCTTTTATCCATGCAGTGTCAATTGCTTTTTCTATATCAATACTGACTATAATAGTTGCTTGACGTCGATTTAAATGAGTACATATGAGATCCGAGAGTATGGTCAACGCGTGGCTCGTCGAGTGTGATAGACGGAAACCAAATTGGTAATGTTTCAGAATGTTGTGTTCATCATTGTGTTGCTTAATTTTTTTCAGAGACCGTAATCATTATGAGCTCTATCAAAAAAATTGATATTTAATCATTATTTTAAGATTTTAAAATAATCGCTCAGTAATAATCAAAAAAATTCTAGTTTTATTTTTATGTTCAGGAAAAATAATTATATGTCGAGTTATATTTTTTTGAGCAAAAATAAAACTTGTTTTCTGAGTGTTATTTGTGTGCTCAGAAATAATGAATTTTTTTTGTATTGCTATTTTTTGATCAAAAATAATTATCATTTTTTGAGTTAAATTTTTTTGGTCAAAAACAATTATTATTTTTTGAGTTTTATTTTTTTCATAAAAAATAATCATTACTTTTTGAGTTATATTTTTTTGATCAGAAATAAAACTCATTTCTTGAGCGTTACTTTTTCTCTCAGAAATGAAAATTAACTTTTGAGTTTTATTTTTTTTTTCAAAACGAAAAACTCAAAACGCCACACCATTTTGTTAATAAGTATTTCGTAGTAAATTTTTTTTGCTATGTCATCGCCAACATATGCTCTCAAAAACTACAACACTTTCTACACATGCATATGTATAAAAAAATACGAATAATAAGAAAAATGTACATATTACTTCAATTGAAAGTGTAACAACGAAAGAATTACGTACATACATATGTATGTATTTACATATGTTTGCACATGCAAATATACATATGTGGTTGCATATATAAATGAACAAAATACATTTACATACATATATAAAATGTCATGATATTTACCGAAATTTTAACGATTTCTGGGTACGGAAGGGGGAAGAGTTTAACCGGCCAATATTTGATGCTGATGACTTTATTTTTGCATAAATAAATATATATGTACATATGAATGGACAGTTTTCAAATAAATAAAAATACATATGTATGTATCCAAATGTAAATATACATATGGGGGTACATATGTATGAGCATATATACCCTGCAGGAATTGATATTATTTTTAATAATATGCAAACACCTTTTTTCAATAACATCTAATTGCAATGTCTGTTGTTTTACGAAACTGACTTTTTCCAACAGACTATGCAAATACATGCACATGTGCATATATATGTGCCTAAACTGCTTTTTGGAATATGAAAACTGTAAAGTGTGTACCTGGTCAGCAGTTGTAATCCAGCAAACACAATCTTTAACATTCTCGAATTCGATTATAGAATAATTAGAGAAAAATTGAAATGCTCTACCGAAATAAATGGCAGTTATTGAAAAATGTTTAATTAAAACTAAATTAATATAATTCAACGTGCAGTTTTTAACTTTCATTGAAAATAGACACAGCCACTTGTCATAACCGAGGAATTTTAGGAGTGAATATTCAGTTTTGCGTTGATTTGGAGCTCCGTGTATATACTTTGGGAATGGTGGAACTGAGTAGAAGGCACACTGCTGAAAATTTGAAAACGGAAGTGGAGAATATTTTGCAGCAGTTTGGTATCGGAAATTCCCATATTTATTCGGTTACCACTGATAATGGTAAAAATATGGTGAAAGCAGAGGAGCTGTTCAATTCGCTTGACGATGAAAATGATGGTACCGAGGATATAAATGAAGAAGATATGACAAACAATATCAATATCCTTTCTATTACTTCCATAAAATGCGCGGCTCACACCCTTCAACTAGCTGTGAAGGATTTTTTGGCGGACGTTCCATGTGGGGGACTAATTGACAGTTCAAGAAAAATAATAAAAAATTTAAGGACTCCCTCATACAGGTAAGTCGCTCTGAATACAAAATTCAACGTTTTTTAAAACAAGTTACTATAATATTCTTTTTAATTTATTTTATTATTTTTTATTTTAACTATTTTTATTTCACTGTGCGAATAAATTTTTACTCAATATATATTGCGTAATAAAATCAAATTTGGTTTGGATACCAACCGGTTTCGACACTGTTGTCCGAAAAATTACACTGAAGATGGTATAGAGCCGAAGCCAGTTTGTATTCGAAACTAAATTTGGCAAAGAATGACGGAAAATCGTGACAATATATTGTTCATGAAATAAAATGTGAAACTTTCTAAACCGATTTCTGTGTATGTTTAATATTTCGATTAGATACACTATGGCAGCCCGAGGACTAAATCGACCATTATTAGATGTAGTTACGAGATGGAATTCAACGTTAAAAATGCTCAAAAGTTTGTTAACATACAGAGAGTTCTGCGTCGAACACTTTGACGAAAAGGTTAATCTTTCCGTCGCTGACTGGACAGATGTAGAAGATTTGGTTAAAACATTAGACCCAATCAATGAGGCAACTTTAAAATTGCAATCTAGCCAATTATTTCTGGAAGAATTTTATATTCTGTGGATGCAACTGAAGCTACAAGTGCAAGCAAATGACAGCGATAACAATAAATTGTTATTTATGTGCTTAGAAAAGCGAGAAGATAGGCTACTAAATAGTCCTTCTGTGCTTGCATGTGTGTACCTGGATCCTCGAATACGCCGACTATTAATAAAAAATCCTATTAAAATGATGTGTGCGCAGACCCATTTGAAGCAGCTTATTCGTCAAATACTTAAATTGAAAAAGGAGGTACGTTTCAAAGAATTCACGTATTGAACTATAGTTCCATCTTGGCTTGCCTAACATTACGCAACTTTATACTAATCAGTAGACGGCATTAACTGCTAAAGCGGGACGCTATTGTATTATATTTAGTTACACTTACAAAAGCCAGATTTAAAAATTTGTATGTAATTTTAAAATAAATATTTTTATATAACTTTACATTCCATTATAAAGGTTTCTAAACAACAAAGTAGTGACAATGGCGAAACCGGCACGGTGGAGGAAATTAGTTTATCCCCGATTATTCGATCTTCGGATATAAGTTGGCGAGAAGCTCATTCTCAAAGTTCAACTTCTCTGCTTGGAAACCTTCTCAATTCAATTGAAGTGTCTCCATCGGATGAAGAGTCTGACGATGAGCCTCAGGACAATGAGTTACAGAGAGCCAATCAAGAAATCGAAAGCTATGCACCAAAACAGGTAGACTTAGACGTTCCCATAATGGAATATTGGAAAAAGAAACAATACACCCATCCCTATCTGTGGTTACTAGCACAAGTGGTTCACAGTACTCCAGCGACCCAAGTCAGTGTGGAGCGCTCTTTTTCAGCGCTAAAACTAGTTTTAAGTGACTTAAGATGTAATTTATCTGTCGAAAATTTGGAAAAAATTTTATTTTTAAAAACAAATAGTTTTAAATAAAAAATTAAATAAATTTAAATTAGCTTGCATCTTTATGAGTTACCCGTTCTTACATTTCAGGTGCCGATATGCTAGCAGGTATGTATCTACACCCCTACATATGAATGCATATATTATTATATTACACGTAATGTATTATTATTATGATTTTAAATTTCTGTGCAACAATAAAGTCATCAGCATCAAATATTGGCCGGTTAAACTCTTCCCCCTTCCGTACCCAGAAATCGTTAAAATTTCGGTAAATATCATGACATTTTATATATGTATGTAAATGTATTTTGTTCATTTATATATGCAACCACATATGTATATTTGCATGTGCAAACATATGTAAATACATACATATGTATGTACGTAATTCTTTCGTTGTTACACTTTCAATTGAAGTAATATGTACATTTTTCTTATTATTCGTATTTTTTTATACATATGCATGTGTAGAAAGTGTTGTAGTTTTTGAGGGCATATGTTGGCGATGACATAGCAAAAAAAATTTACTACGAAATACTTATTAACAAAATGGTGTGGCGTTTTGAGTTTTTCGTTTTGAAAAAAAAAAATAAAACTCAAAAGTTAATTTTTATTTCTGAGAGAAAAAGTAACGCTCAAGAAATGAGTTTTATTTCTGATCAAAAAAATATAACTCAAAAAGTAATGATTATTTTTTATGAAAAAAATAAAACTCAAAAAATTATAATTGTTTTTGACCAAAAAAATTTAACTCAAAAAATGATAATTATTTTTGATCAAAAAATAGCAATACAAAAAATAATCATTATTTCCGAGCGCACAAATAACACTCAGAAAACAAGTTTTATTTTTGCTCAAAAAAATATAACTCGACATATAATTATTTTTTCGGAGCGATTAATAAAATTCGATATATAATTTTTAATTTTAATTTTTATTGATATCGCTTGGAAATTTCTAGATCGTAACAGATTCTTATAGAACATGAAAAGATATACACATATACGTACTCAAAACTGTTCTCCGGAAATTGGAACCTTTTGATTTTTTTCATTGAAATTTAAAAAATAATCATTATTTTCGGTCTCTGATTTTTTTAAATAAAAATTCTTCAAGTAATTTACTTATGTTTGAGTAAAAGTATCCGTTAGTACTTTTACTGAATTTTTTATGAAACTTGAAAATTCTTTCTCTCCAATATATTGATTTTAAGAGTGCATTTGCTCAAATTAGTAGGCTAGCGCATTGACCTTATAAAAGTTATGGTTTAGGATGACGGTGTTATTAAAGTTAATAAGCTCGTGTTTGAGAACAGTTGCCTTTGGTATAACCCTTGAGTTTAGCGTTAAACAAATAGCACAATTTAAATTTTTATACAATTTCTTCTTCAGACGTATTACGATCAATTGGCAAATAATGGTTGATAAGATTGTGTGAAAGTCAACGTTTGATTCAAATAAGTGAGTCTTCAAACAATCTGGATACCCAGCCGCATCATCGAAGTCGATTCAAATAAATGGTGATATAAAAAGATATCTAAGAGCGAATCTGTATGCTTTGATACTCTAGTGGGGAATTTCGTTGGTATTAAATTTAGAGTGGGGCATTGCTGAAGCCATTCATAGAGGATTCGCCCGTTAGGTTTTACTGCATTTCAATCTCCACAAATATGATTTTTTACTTATTAAGAGAGTCCAATATTTGCTTACGATCACTTACCTTGTGGGCGATTATACAATGAAACGAATGAAATTTCTTTACCGCTTGTGATAAAAATTTTCAGCGCTATATTTTCTAAATTAAGTGTTTACCAATATTGATCAATTCATAAAGGGTCTTGCAATAGGGGCGCTACAAAACTAAACCGATAGTGACAGCAAACGACGCCATATTTTTCCCCGCTCTTTTGACATTTCTCTTCAGTAAGGTTTGCCATTTTATCGTGGAAAGATATACGATCCAACAACGAGTCAAAATTATTAAAATTTACTACCGAAATTCGGAGTCAATGGCCTCAACTTTAAGAGCGCTACGTCCAATTTATGGTCGTCGTCATTTCTGGCTGAATGGCTTCGTCAATAACCAAAATATGCGTTATTGGGCAGGCAGCAATCCACACGTTCTCTATGAGTCGACATTGCATCCCGAAAAATTACGGTTTGGTGCGGTTTATGGGCCGTTGGCATAATTGGGCCGTACTACTTCAATGATGATCAAGACCGGCGCGTTACTGGGAATGGGAATCGCTACCGCTCAATGATAACCGAATATTTTTGGCCCGAATTGGATGATATGGACTTGGACAATATGTGGTTCCAACAGGACGACGCCACAAGCCACACAGCGAATGTCACAATCGATTTATTGAAAACCAAGTTTGGTGAACGTGGTATCTCACGCAATGGCCCAGTCACTTGGCAGCCTCGGTCGTGCGATTTGACGCCGTTAGATTATTTCCTGTGAGACTACGTCAAGTCTATGGTCTATGCCAACAAGCCAGCGACGATTGATGAACTTAGTACGAATATCGAACGTGAAATTGCAGCAGTATCGGGCGATTTATGCTTGAAAACCGTCGAAAATTGGGTTATGCGTCTGGACTTCTGCAAGCCTGTCCGTGGAGCATATGCAAAAGAAATCGAGTTCCATACCTAATGGTATCGAATGTTCTTTCACAGGAATAAAGAATTTAATTCATATCCCAAAACGTTTCTGTTTTATTTAAAAAAAAAACGTTTGTAGCTTTCCTATTGCAAGATCCGATATATATGATGTTCTCTAAAACATATAGCGGTTGCAGTACCAGTAGCGAAACTACAGTGTTTCGCTTTGTTTATCTGTCTAATAAATGTATAACCTTTAAAAATTGTTTGACTAAGACGATACACGACTATCAAAATTACATCCGGTTTTTGCTTTTTTTAAATATATTATAGTAATGTCGTTTCTGTTTTGATATCCAGGAGTTGACGTTTAAAAATACACAGTTAAAATTTTTATTGCTCATGGTTAATACGTAATTCTGTAAGTAAGCCAAAAAGCGCAATTGATTTTTTATCATCATTGCTTTATAATTTGTATATTATATTGTGAACGAGACAGTAGCACTTTTTCATACAGTCAGATATATCCCTACGAAACAATCTACTGCATTCGCTACTTTTATTATTTAGTGGGCTAGTTTATGTTAACCTGGGTTTCCTTCCCTTCGACAACAAGTTTGATATTTTCCCCTCCTCAACCATGACTGAAGCAAACGTGTGAGACGAATTTCGCGATATGTGACCTTGCGTAGAGGCAGATGCACTTAGAAACGGTTTGTTATTTCTTAAGCTATTACGCCCCTTTCTACGTTTAATAATTTCTTGCTTTTTTCGAAATTTTAGGTAGTTTGCAGTATGACCTTCTATTTTACAGGTTACACAACGTATTGTTTTAACTAACGTACCTGTCCCGTTATCAGTACATACGTTTTCTTTTTTTGTTTTTCTCTTTTGGAGGAATATTGCAAATTACAATTACTACCTACATGTGTGTATTATCTTTGGCTGTTTTAGCACTGAGATGGTATCACGGGCTTTAGTTTTTAATATATAGTTAATATATTTAGTAGAAACCTGTAACTTTTGAATTAGAGTTCAACTAAATAAGCCATTTGTCATCTATGGACTTCGTCAGTTTTACAATATCAGTGTCAAGTCTAAGAATTTCGTCTTGGTGTACATATATAGAATTTTAAGAAAATATTTATTCATTTTATAGTCGGCTGTTACACATGAACTTTTATGTGTAACATTTTTGTTAATAATATCAAATGTCAGTCACCGACTACTTTTCGTACCGTGCACATCGTTCGCTACGCATTTTGTTCATTTTTTCAAAATCTCTCGTAAATAGTAAATGCCATAGTGTTTCTATATATATGCTAAACAACCGTTTTTAATATTGCGCAAGTCCATTCTTACCACGGCCGAAGGGCCGCCTAACCTCAGATCTAACAGATTCGAGCTTCCGCAGAGCAATCAAACGAAAAATCAGCATAACCGAAACTTGAAGTGCACTTTGAACTACCTACAATACAACTTTCAGATCCTAAATTTATCACTATTGAAGCTACAGACAGCGAAAATCCGCTTTCCAAATTTTCGTGTTTCGCAGTGCATGACTCGTTGAAAACGACAAGTAAGGAAACTGTAACAATAAATGAGCTCAGAGACGGCAAAATCTTGCTGCTTGTGAAAAATTGTCAATTGATGAAAAATGCATAGATACCAAAACCTTGCAATAACTTCTAGGAGGTATAATGCTGAACTACACAAAGGGAACAGTTTTTGCACCACTCATTAATTCAGTTACCGATTATCGATACGACTATATACTCCGACACCAATGCGCTGCAAAAACTGTCAGCTGCTTGGGCATACGGGTAAGCACTGCAAACGACCTTCTACATTCCCATTACAATCGGTAAACCGGAATGCGGCATCAGTCAGGTGCAACTCGTGCCAGGGCTGGTGCCATTCCGCGTGTGTTCTGGTCTGCGCACCACCATGGTCGGGTCACTACCTGGCTTCATGCAGTAGAGCTCCGCAACTGCACACGCCTGTAGTGGCGCTGCCAAATAACACCTCAAGGCAGCCTAATGTGCCACTACATGTGCAGCAGAAACCAGGTGAGCAACATCACCCTTCCCTCACACCTCTCTCCGCGACGACTCTTCCAAACGAGACTCCTTCAGCTGAACTGCAACGGGCTGCAGGGGAAGATTGAGGAGATAACCGACTTCATGAGTCGGCACAACCTATTAGTAGCTGCGATCCAAGGAAACGAAATTGCACAGCAACTCAACCTTGGCGAGTTGCAGCGGCTAGAACGTGCATCGTAAGGATCGCAAGCGAGGTAATGGTGGTGGCTTAGCATTCATCACCCATCACACAGTGCAGTATCGTCTTACCGAAGAAGACATCGACCGCAGGGACACTAGCTTAGAATGCCAAAGAATAGCTGTCCGGTCAGGCGATGTCAAGCTCGAAATATTTAATGTTTATATACCCACTGTCACCTGCTGCCAGGCAGGATATCACCCTGACATAGGTGCGCACATAGACTGCACCCAAATATTGCAGTGTAATATTTGATACAAAAATTAAATATACGTAAATATTTAGTAAGTCTCATATCCTCCATAAAGTTTTGTTCAAATTCATTATCAGTAGCTATATAGTGCTAGTGAAATATCCTACCTCTAACCACAAAGTAGAAGTGAAATTTGAATTGCACTATTTTTAAGTGCTTAGCCCTCGCATGAAGCATTGGAGAACAAAAGTACTAAGTACACACTTGAACAAAGCCTGGTGTATTAACTCTTATTTACTCGTTACGGATTAACATTAGTACAAGTATGTACGGTTGCAAAGTACTCAGCGAAAAGTAAACGAAAACAGCACAGAGCGCAAGGGAAATAAGAGATCCATTCCAAAGTGATAAGTAAAACAAACCTTGATTACCTCACATTAATAGTTTAGTTTTCAGGAATTTTAAACGAAGTGGCTGACAACTTTGGCATAGATAACTAGATACGAAACTCTGTAAATTGCTCACAAAATAGGGGCACTGTACTTATGTTTAATGATGGCAACATTGCCACTTCAGTCCCTCTATTATCAGCTGTCTGGGAAAAGGCAAGCTGCCAGAGGCAAATTCGCGAAATAATTGGCAAAAGCAGTGCGTTTTCTAGTTGGATAGAGAAAGGGACTGAATGTTGTCTTGCTAAAAAGTCATGATATTTGTATTGAGATATTAAAACGAGTGTGTAAATTAAGTATTTTGCCTGGCGGCAAAAGAAAAAAATGTTTTATTTGTTTTATGAGCTCAACTTTATTCAATGAAAGCAGGCTTAGAACTAAACTTACAAAGTGTTGGCAAATAACGAGGAAAGGGAAATCAACAATGCCACGTGACCGTTGCATTTCGGCAAGTAGTAGACATAGCGTCAGCATTATTTCCACACGCGCAAAGGTGTACCGTGGGAAACAACAACAAAACTTACGAATGTTTTGATAAATGCAATATTGGAATTTTTCCTATGTAAAGCTTGAAATAAATGGTGATATAGCTTGCATTTGATTTCTGAACGTTAATAAGGAATATAGCGCTTAGTTTCACATGTAATTATTGTTTATAATAGAAACAAAATCCACTAAAACCGAGGATTACACACATTTTATTTAAGAAGCTAGGTATATGTTTATTTTTAAATGCTTCTAAATGTATATATATGTAGATCTATACGTACGCAGCGTTTGATGTTCAACCAGAAAAGAGAGTTTATTCTTCAAATTTCGCGACTTATATACTAGTTACAATAATTGAAAACGAAAATAAGATTAAATGTGTTTAAAAAAGAAATAGAAGAAATGTCAAAACAATGGAATGATATGTAGAGTTGTTTCTTAGAGTTGCGCGCCATCTCAAGTTAACGCCGGCAAATAGAAAAAGGTTGCCACAATACTCCCCTCTTAGACGGTTGGTTGGGTGGCAATGAAGGCAAGCTTCAACCGGTCAATTAATATTTTGACCTCGTTGTTGTTAACCTTGACCACGAAGTATTTTGGCGTTCGCCGAATGACCTTGTACGGTCCTTTGTGCGGAGGAGAAAGTGATGGTCGGATTAGGTCGTCACGAATAAATACCTGCTCGCAACTCTTTAAGCCCGAGTGTATGAACACCTTCTGCTTTGTGTGCCAAGCCGTGTCAACTGGCCGCAATTTCTTCATGCACTGGCGAAGTTGCTTAATCATATCGGTATCGTTGCTGGTCGATGCACTGTCCGTGAAAAATTCAGAGGGCAGCCGAAGACTTTCGCCGTACACTAAATCAGCGGGAGAAGCGCCCATATCTTCTTTGTATGTAGACCGTAATCCCAACAAAATGAGTGGTAAATACGACATCCATTGGTTTGCGTCATGGCATAGAATAGCTGCTTTCAGCGTGCGGTGCCATCTCTCGACCACACCATTTGTTTGAGGGTGATACGGCGTTGTGCGAAAGTGGCGGACTCCTAGTAATTTCAGCAACTGCTGGAACAAAGCGCTCTCGAACTGCCGCCCAAGATCGGATGTGATGGTCAGTGGCACGCCGAACCGTGAAATCCATCCATTTAATAATGCCTTAGAAACAGTCGGGGCTGTCATATCAGGTATTGGCAACGCTTCTGGCCAACGCGTAAATCGATCGACGATAGTAAGACAATATCGGTTGCCTTCAGATGGTGGAAACGGTCCAACCAGATCAATGTGCAAGTGTGCAAATCGTGCACTAGGAGACTGCCGTCGCTGTAATAGGCTTCGATTTTGCCGGATCGTTTTGCTTCGCTGACACTGCAGACAGCTACGAGCGAAATCCTTGCTATCCCGCTGGATCCCAGGCCAAACAAGTCGCTCTGTTACTAGTCGCGTTGTTCCCCTTGCACCTGGGTGCACCAGATTATGAGTTGAGCTCAGAAACATTTGTCTGAATTTTTTGGTTATAAACGGCCGGACACGACCAGTCGAAGTGTCGCAGTACAAACTTTTCGAGCTAAAAGGAAGAACAAAACTTTTAAGCTTAAGTGAGTGATGAACATTACCATCCAATAAGCCTTTCAGATCTTCGTCGCTACGCTGGTCGTCGGCAAAATCATCGTTAATTACAGGCTCAGTCGCAAGCGACTCTATTCGCGAAAGCAAATCAGCAGCTACATTATCTTCGCCACTCACATGGCGAATATCAGTGGTGATTTGCGATATAAAATCAAGTTGGCGTACCTGACGACTGGAAGCTTTATCCAGATTTTGTTAGAATGCAAAACCTAGCGGCTTGTGGTCCGTATATATGTGGCAGCATCGACCTTCCACCATGTATCTGAAGTGTCGGCAAGCTAGATAGACTGCTGTCAGCTCTCTATCGTAGGTGCTGTATCGGCTTTCTGCGCCAGAAAACTTGCGAGAGAAAAATGCTAATGGATGTAGCGTACCGTCCTTTACTTGATTTAACACAGCGCCAGCGGCAAAGCTAGAAGCATCGACCCATAATGACAATTCCGCATCATGTACCGGATGGACGAGTAATGCGCAATTTGCTAACTGCTGCTTGCAGGAGTTGAAACACTGTATGGTCTCTTCAGTCCACGAAAGTGCAGTTGTATCATTTCCACGATTGCCAGGAACCATGTCAAAAAGCGGAGCTTGGGTTTTCATGGAGTTTGGTAAGAAGCGGCGGTAAAAATTCAGCATCGCCAAGAATCGCTTTAAGTCCTTAGCTATGGTAGGTTGTTTAAACATAAGCAATGCTTCAACACGCTCAGGAAGTGGTCGGATGCCATCCTTAGTTATGCAATGACCGAGAAAGCGTAGCTGCGAAACGCCAAACTCCGATTTTGCGACGTTGATCGTCAGATTATTATCTTTCAGCCGTTGAAAACCTTGTCGAAGATGACTTCGATGCTCATTCGCGGAGGAAGACGCAATATAGACGTCATCCAAATAAACAAAAATAAAGTTGAGCCCGCGTAGAACCTCATTTATGAGCCTTTGGAAGGTTTGGGCTGCATTCCTTAACCCGAAGGTCATATGAGTAAACTCATAAAGTCCGAAGGGCGTCGTTATCGCTGTCTTGCAGATATCTTCTTCATGGATAGGCACTTGATGAAAAGCCTTCTTCACGTCTATTTTGGAAAAAATGCATTTGCCAGCCAAAATACTGGAGAAATCGTGAAGAAAGGGCAGCGGATATCGGTCCGGAATGGTAAGCGCATTCAAAGCCCTGTAATCTCCACATGGGCGCCATGAGCCATCGGCTTTATGCACCATGTGCAATGGGCTCGCCCAACAGCAATTCAAATTCAGTTTTCGCTGCTACGAGCTTCTCTGACGAAAGGCGCCGCGGTCGTGCGTAAACAGGCTGACCAGTGGTGATTATTCGGTGCTTAACTGACGATTTCGTTGCTGCGTTTAGCGAGCGCGAATGTGTAATATTACAGAACTCATGAAGAATGCTTGAAAAAGTAAAACTTGAATCGAACGTCTTAATACTCGATGCGCACGTTTTGTCGATCTCACAAATCCATCGCAACTCCGTTTTGCTATCCAGCAAGCATCTTTGTTTTAAGTCGACCAAAAGTCCAAAATGAGTAAGGAAATCAGCTCCGATAATAGCTTGAGGGACATCAGCTATGATGAAGTTCCATACGAACTCCCGTCGCAAGTTGAGGTTGAGTTTAAAAATGGCCTCACCAAATACTGGAATGGGAGAACCATTTGCGGCAAACAGTTTCATACCGTTTGATGTAGCTCGGACTGCGTTAGCGCACTTTGGAACAACAGAAACGTCAGCACCTGCGTCTACTAAAAAATGCATTTTTGTTGTCGTGTCGTAAATGCGCAATCGGTATGATTCTACGGCTTCAGATAGTTTGCCCAAACCTGAAACCGAAGCACCCAAGCTGGCCTATAGAGGCTTTTTCGTTGGTAAAAAACTGCAAGGTTGTCGGCATTTCGCAGCCTTCTCACCAAACTTCGCGTGGTACCAGCAAGCGTCGTTGTTAAGCTTAGCCTGAGGCAAAGGACGGCTACGAGATCTGGATCGTGACCTTAAACGTCCTTGTTGACCCTTATTTTCGAGATGTCTTTGCACGTGCTTGGTGAGCTCAGCAATTTCGAGTTTTAGGTTAGAAACCTCGCTGACTGCTGCAACCTCGTGTACTTGATTGTCGTGCATGCCGATTGTTTCTGTGATGGAGTCAGCAATTTTTAATTTCTCCACGATAGGAACATTCGTTGCTTTTAGTGCTGCTTGTACGTACGGTGGTAATCTGCTTATCCATAAATCATGCAGAATGCTGTTGCTTAAGGTTGCGCCAGCAGCCCGTTTCATGTCGTTAAAAAGTTCGCTGGGGCGCCGGTCACCGAGAAGCATGTCTTTAAGCACTTTTTGTAGCCGGCGCTGCTGGCTATCGGAAAAATGTTCTACAAGCTTCTGTTGGATGTACTCGTACTTCCCATTCAACGGTGCAGCTTCTATCGTTGGCCGTAATTCCATTAGCTTTGTAGGTGGAACGCTGGCAAGAACAATGTTAAACTTCCTCGCATCGTTGTTTATGGACGACGCTTCGAACCAAAAGTTCAAAGAGTAAAAATATGCTTCGATGTTGTCCTCTGTCCTCACAGGCAGCGGCAAACGTGGTGCAGGACCTGGAATGTCTAGAATATTCGCGTCGGACGCTCGTCCCGCGGAAACCACATTACTATCGTTCAGCGGCATTGCGGTGAAGAAGAGACTTCTTTTATATTCGCGATCGGTGGTCACCAATTGTAGATCTATACGTACGCAGCGTTTGATGTTCAACCAGAAAAGAGAGTTTATTCTTCAAATTTCGCGACTTATATACTAGTTACAATAATTGAAAACGAAAATAAGATTAAATGTGTTTAAAAAAGAAATAGAAGAAATGTCAAAACAATGGAATGATATGTAGAGTTGTTTCTTAGAGTTGCGCGCCATCTCAAGTTAACGCCGGCAAATAGTAAAAGGTTGCCACATATATATATATTAATATATGCTGTATTATATATAAATAAATACATATTCTTTTATATTGGCAGTATTAGTTAGTTATTTATCATGCGGATTTTCTCATTAAAAAAAAAAAAAACATACTTGTTCCTTCCGCTCATTTTTATTTTTTATTGCAATTTCAATTATCCAATTTCAATGGTTGTGCAGTAGCTAAAAAATCTCCTAAAAATGCTTTAAAATTCCCAAAATTGATTTTTCCATAGTTGCTCGATTGGAAAATATTATAAAAAGTGCACATTTTGACAGTGCTTTCACGAAGCAAAGGGTTTTATATCTGGTTAAGTTGCACATTAATAGGTCAATTCGACTAATATACCAACAAATTTGATTTCCGAAAGTTATAATCTCTTCTAGTAACCACTATTTTGGCGCAAATGGTAACGCTGTTAACAGTCGTTCGAATAAAAATGCCGAATGTGCATATTTAATTAGGCGCTATTGCCAGGCTTAATACATGCCTACATATGTTTCCAAAATGTATTTCAGCTTGCTTTGCGTTTGAAAAAATATACATATTTTGCCGCTTTTGCCACTTTGTAGTCATCTAATCAAATAGGAAGAAAATTCACCGGTAATAACTATGCACACAATGCAAACAGAGTGTAAGAGTGTTAATAGTTTTGTTACCGCTTCAGAAGATACACTTTAGGTTACCTCGCCAACGAACAGTGTATCAGCATGCCCATGGGGATGTTGTTGCCGTCATCAGCGATTTTGAATTCGGGATGTCGATCATGCTCGCCGACGCTTTCGCTGTCACTATTCAGAAAAGTAGAGAAGTGTCCCTCCACAATTGAAGTGTGCCTTGTTCATCATTCATCGGGTCACCGTTTTCATCTACAGGAATTTGTCCCGGTCTAACCCTCCATAAGTCGCCGCATCTTCTGATAAAAATTGTTTTTCCTATCGGCTAGCATCTTAATTTCTTTGCACTCACGTATATCGACTCCCTCTTCTTTCCGCGAATAATACGCCCACCTTCCTTTCTCAAGTCCCGATAGCGTTCCCATACAGTTCGAGTTGCGTCCGACCGCAGGCAGCAGCCTTGCTTTCCACAGGGGCGTGGCATCTCTCATCGTAGCAGCTGTTTTTTCAAAGTCCCTTTCATTTAATTTCTTAGATAACTGTGGTGATGGCCCTTACTCTCACGATTATATCAACCAGCCGGGCAGCGGCAGCGGCCAATAAATGGCTCTAGGTGCATGCCCTTAAATCATGGTCCTTTATACGTTTCATGTGGTTCCCATCAAAAGAAGGAGATCTCAATGGGGTTTGCTTAAATTTTTCAACCCTAGCCAAGCGCACAAACAGCTATTGAGCACTTTTTGTGGTAATGCCACAGTTATATAGCCGCATCAATTGGTAAACATACGCTACTTATTTTAGTGGACCTTTAAACCTCGTTCGCTGGAGTGGGTCTACTAAAACTCCGCCTCTTTCAGCCTTGATGCAAGGCTCCAGACGGATTGGTTTTGCGCATCTTGCATATGAGTTGATCACGTTGCCCAGTAAAGGCGAACAGGGATGTTAGGGTCGGGATTGAGTACGACCGCTCAATTGTAACTGCACACTTAGAGGGCATCTGAATACGAATACAATTGCGTGTCCACCAGCATAGTTATCCAATACCTCTTGTTCTTTATTCCTTTTGAAAATATAAAAATTAGCGATAATAGGTGCACAGCCCAAAAAGAACTCCTTAGTTGAGGCAAATTCCGAAACCTTGGTCAATCATTTACTGCCTCTATCTTCCCTCAGCAGTTCAGTCAGGTCACTTTGTGACCCCAGTAACTTACTTTTCGTTCTCAAATATCGAACATTTTATAAGAATTAACTTGAAACCAGCGCCAATGATCCTTTGCAAAGCTTATGCCAATTTTTTTGCTGTTCTTCAAAGCTTTTTCCCAATACGATGATATCGTCGAGGTACCCCAAAAATGTTTTCTAGTGTAATCCTTTTAGCACGTGATCCAGTCTTTCAAAGGTTGCAGAAGAGTTACATAGTACAAAGGGCATCACAGTAAACCGCCATCTCTAATGCCGCAGGCTGCCTTCTCCTTGTCCTCCTCATTTACTTTCATTTTCCAATAGCCATGTGTGGAAAATCACTTCGTGCCAGATAAGGAGTCCAGAGTATAATCGATTATAGGTGGTGGATATCTATATCACATCATTTAATTTCCGGTAATCTACATAAAAACCATCCCTTTTCTTCACGAGCACTACCGGCGAACTCCATGGATTCGAAAAGCTACGCCAGAAAAGAATATGCGCCAAGGTTCTATCGAGCAAATGGTATGAGAAATTGAAGTCAACCATCAGCGAGCTGATTGGACCTTATCAGTCTGGCTTCAGACCTGGTAAATCAACTATCCATTACATATTCGCGATACGCCAAATATTGGAAAAGACCCATGACAAAATGATCGGCACATATCATTGCTTTGTCGACTTTAAATCAGCTTTCGACAGCACGAGTAATACGGCTATGTAAACTGACGTCGAACAACACCACTCAGGCTCAGGTCAGGCAGAACTGAGAAGGACCTCTCCGAGCCCTTTGATACCAACCGAGGTTTCAGACAGGGTGACTCCCTGTCGTATGATGGAAAAGATTATTCAAGTTGCAGAATTAAACTGGGCAGGCACTATCTGTTATTAGAGTGTGCAACTAATGGTATATGCCGAAGAAATCGGCATCATTGGTCTCAACAGCCGCGCCGTTGGATTTGCTTTTTCCAAGCTGCAACAAGTGCTACGTTGGGCTGAGTAGGCAAATGAGCAGTAAAGGTATCCTTCGACGACCGAAAAGCTGTTGTATAAGTTTTGTAACCACAGTAACATAGTACAGCTAATTAAGATCCAGCGGCTACTTTAGCTATGGCATGTTGTACTTATGGAAGAAAATACTCCAGCCCTGAAAGTATTCCAGTCGGTACCCACTTGAGGTAGCATAGGCAGAGGAAGGCCTCCTCAGGAAAGACCAGGTGGAGAAGGCTGCAGTTGGTGTCTCTAGCTAGTGCCAGCAAAGCAGAGGCGCAACTAACGCGCCGTGTTGAAATCAGCCAAAATTGCCTGGGCGGTTATAGCGCCAATCTAGAAGAATAAATATTTCATTATTTGGTTAGCTATATCGACTCCGCCCATTTTAGAATTAAATTAAAAAGTTCAAATACTAGAAAACTACCTTCTTCAGAGTTGTCTTCACCTGAACAATCACATTCGTTTTCTATATCATCATCGGATGAAAACCTGGCATGGGAGTCTTGAATAACATTTAGGGCCATTTAAAGGTCTGAATCCTTTGATAAGTCTCTGTTTTTTCATGAAATTCATTAGATATCACAATTGTGCGCTTCCATTCTTCACTTACGCCCAAGTAACACAATTGTGTTACCTGATTTAAAAAAAAAAATCTTAATATTTACACGTTAGCACAATAAATGGACTAAGCCTTACCAGAGGACACGCTCAACACCGAAATTTACTAGGGTAGATAAAAAAATTCGGACTTACTGCTGGTCATCGCACTGATCACTCCGAGAGAAATGTTTCATTTATTGCCCAAAGTCACATGAACATATGTAGTTACATAATCTAATTTTTTTATAGTTAAGTGTTATCCTACCATACAGAATATTTATCTAGGAGCTTAAAATTTATGTTTTTTGCTTATGCATTATACTGTTTTTATGTGATTGTGTTGCTTTCTGTAGAATTTTTTAAACTTATATACATTATTGGGAGAATGAAAAGAAAGGACTTTTGACCCTTATTCTTAACTACGGATAAAATGTATATCTATGTAGTTTATATCAAAAATTTGTTATCTATGTTACAATACATTGTTATCTATGTTCGGTAAAGTGACTAACATTGTATCTGTTAAATCGTCTATAGTAATAAATTGTTTTACTATTATTATTCAAAATATTGCGATTTTACAAAGGAAACAGATATCGTTCCGAGATTGGTAAGTTAATTTATCTCTGCTTTAGTAAATAGTTCTTTATAAGGCAATTTTCAATGTGCGACATTCTCTCAATAAATCGATGTGACGAGTTTATTAAGAAGTTATCTATTCTAAAAATTTAAATTTTTTCGTATACTGTCTTATTTGAGATTTCCGAAAACTTCCGAATTGAAAAGTTGTCTGTTTATTCCGTCACATAGCCTTAAAATATACCTTCCAAACCTAAGTGGGCTATCCATTTAGTTAGAGGAAATGTTGAACCAAATTGGATGAGCATATGAAATTATTGGTCTAATTATTTGTTTATACTATAATATATATCTACATATGTACATATTTAGTATTATATTGTTAGAGAGACCTCCCGTCCTTCTGACTAAATTAAAATAATTAAAAAACATCTTTTTCGCTTTTGCAAGCACAAAATCAATATGTTTGTTAAAGGCGTATTTTTAATCTAAGATAACTCCTAAATATTTTGTTTGTTCTTTGGTACTTATGTTTATATTAATTTTAATGTGGGGCTCAAATTTCGGAGCATTGGCGAATATACACTTTCGTAGATCTTTTATTACAGTACATTCGCTTTTAGCCGTGTTTATCTTTAATTTCCATTTGTGAAAATATTTTCTTATTTCGTTTATGTAGGTACACATTTACAGCTTCGTTAACTTTAGTAACGCGTGGGCGAGAACCACGAATTAGAATGTCATCAGCATGTATAAGCACTTGCATGCCTAAGGAAGTTACATATATGATTTATAGTGGAACTGGAAAATCGACTAGCAAGATATTAAACAAAATTGGTCATAGTAGAGAGCATCGGGGCACACCTGCACTTGTGTGTATTGTCATGGAGTTATCTACATACATATGTATGTATGTACATCACTACTCACCAAGGTCCATGATTTCAAAGTGAATTCTGATTGGCTGAAATTGTAGAAGAAGAAGAAGAGTGGGCAAAACGCAGAAAACAGCGTTGTCAGATGGTATATTTGAGCAACTACTTCCAAATGGGCATTTTTGGTATAAAATATTGTTACAGAGTATAATATCAACATCAAAAGTTAAAAGTTCAACGAAAACTGGAGTAATATAGTAATATTAGTATAGTAATGAAAAAGCAGCGGAAAACCTATGTGCACTGAAATTAACTGCTGATTTTATTCATTTTCCGTCTCTTATTTGGATTAATATCACGAAGGTCATTATTTAATTTGCGAGATATATATAAAATATACATACATTTATAAATATAATTATTAAAATAAATTCAAAGACATAGAAATATGTAACCACAAATTTCAACGAAAATTTTACAACGGTAAATTTCCAGAATCAAGCGCGGAAAACGAACAGTAAATGCACAGGGTTGCATATACATAAAATAACAAATACTACTGTCTTATCTGAGCGAATTCATATAACGAGCTGTTAAACTTACAGAAACTAAAATTACATTAACAAATGTGGGAATCAGATTGGACCATGACAAGACTACGCGAACTGGACGAAACTGCTAAGTTACACTACTATTAAATACAACCCTTATGAGTAGCCGATTTGACGAAAGCGTAACCCTCGCAGATCGATTTGGTTTTCTTTTCAATAAAACGAGCAGTCTACTCGGAGAATTTGTATGAACACGACGTTTATAGTTATGTACATATTATAAGAAAAATCTGTACATGGGTTAAAATCCCTAGGCTTACTTTTAATATTAAATATACTATTTAGTTTGTTAAAATCAAATTGAGTTTTTTTGGCGCGAACCGAATACCACAATTTATTGTGGGGACTCGACTGAGGTCGGTTTGTGAAAAGCGCCTGCAGAAAGTGACTAAGTGGACATTGGAATTTGCATGAATATTCTTCGGTTTCGAGAAGTTTCGGCAGATAGTGACTGTCATTGTAACTAACAAGCTGAAAATGTTTATGTGAAAAAAGGAAAAAAAGAACATAAAGTTATTATGCAGTAACAAATTTGTGCTTTCATGTTCAGTTCGGAGAATCGCGTAACTTGTAACGTGCAAAATTTGAATCGACTAATAGCAGGGACGGTCGTAGTGTATGACATAGCGAGCAGAGAAGACAGCAGAGAGCAAACGGCGAAAGCAGAAAAGCTTCTGATGGAAAATACAAAATGCAAAATACATAGATACACATCTGATGAGAGCGAAACACTAGCCACAACGTATAAGTTAATACAACATAAATTGCATTCCCACACTATTTCGCTGACAATAATGTCTGCATAATTAGGACTCAGCTTTCAACTTATTTCGACTTACGTCCAACTGCACTGTTCGTAACTTACCTTAGCTGTACCTTACCTTAGCTGAAGACTCCTATTACATTTGTGGCTTAACGGAATGCGCTGCACGCGCATCCGCTCTCTCAATAATAATACAGGTGAGCGAAACACGCGCAAGCCTAATTTCGATGGCCAAGCAATTGTCCAGCTCGAGCTTAGCATAACTAGCGGTAGCAATAGAACTAAGTTTTCAGTTTGTGAATAAAGCTCAAGTAAAGCACATAGTGCTGCTCCTAAAAAAACGCATAGTTTTATTTTAATTAATTGGCGCCCGAACAGGGACCGCGCAGATAATTAAACGGTTTCGCGGTAAATATTAAAGTGGAACATTTCTGGTAGTGGCCCCTAAGTAGTTAAATAACAAAAAGGACGGTTCGTACGAAAAAAAATCATTAAGATTCAAATTGATAAAAATATAATTCGAATTGTGCTAAACAGATATTGTGAGGGAAAATAAGAAGTAACATTTCAAGTTGCAATTGAAATAAATAAATATAAATAAATGGTGAAGGAAACTTAAACAACATTAAAACAACAAACCATTAAAGTAGTGAAGGGAAAAACTACAAGAAAAATTTTAACCGCAAACATTTAAAAATACAATTGAATTAAATAAATGGTGAAGGAAACTTAAAGAACATTAAAACAGCAAACCATTAAAGTGGTGAAGGAAAAAGTACAAGGAAAAAAAATGAAAACTGCAAACATTTGAAAATAAAATGGAATTAAAGAAATGGTGAAAGATACGTTAAAGTGGTACTTTAAAACAAAAAAAAAAATAGCAAACGTTTAAATTTACAATCGAATTTACGAAAGTATTGAAGAAACTTAAATAATTAAAAAAGCGTTTACAAGAAATTTAACGAGTATAAAGTAAGAAACAGCAAAGGTACCTTAAAGAAGCGCTCAAAATACTTTGGGCTAGACACTGACAAATTTACCCAATAAATAGTGAAAGGAAATTAATAATTAAGGACTAACGAACAAATCAACGCGAATAAGTTCCGAAAATCGACATATAAAATAAAAATAAATAAAAATTTTACCAAGCAACGAACGAACCGAAAATCGCAAATCAACGTCACCTACAGAGTAGACAGGAAGAGGTCAACCATCAATCCCATCAATCAACATAATCTAGCGGAATGCAGCACTTAGCAGTAATGTAAGTCAAGTCACTTTCCAGCAATATGTTTTAGTGAAGAAATATTTTATTATTTAATAAATAATATAAAACCATTGTTAAGGAAAGTACATTTAACTTTGTAACCAGTAGAAAATCTTAGAACATTATAATATTATTTGAATTAATAAATAATAAAGCACTTTGCATTTGCAAACGTTAAAGAAAATAAGATAATTAAAAATGAGTCAGGAAGAACAAATTGCATCGACATTGTCCAGATTACATCTGCACTCCTCCACAACTAACAGTTCCTCGTCTAACATCCCATCCACCTTTACACCAGAATTGGCATCATTAATAACGGAAACAGTTTCTTCCATACTACTCCCACGAACCGAAGAGGAAGACGAACATCCTGTAGATTTTAGTAGAAATTTGGACGCATCCGAAAGAGTTCCGGATGTAGTAAAATGTTTAAGAGAGTTTTCAGGGAAAAACGGAGAATTTAGTTCCTGGCGGAAATCCGTAGATAGAATATTGTTAATGTACGGACAGAATAAAGCACCCCAAAATATTTTGCTATCCTTCACACCATTAGACACAAAACTGTTGGCGAAGCTGACACAGCCCTTGAATCTTACCGTACTCCTCTAAATTGGGGTAAGATTAAAAAATGTCTAATGCTACATTACTCAGACAAGCGAGATGTCAGTACCTTAGAGTATCAAATGACAACACTTGCTCAACGAGGCAGTACTGTTGTTTTGGACAAAATTGATTGCCTAGAGCTAGGTGAAGAAGCTCTATCTGCTATGACAGCAACGTATAGAGAAAAGGCTCTTGACACATTCATACGAGTTCTGAATGGTACTTTACCAAGCCTGTGAAGTGCACGGGAACCAACTAGCTTACCGCAGGCTCTCCACATGTGCCTCAAATTAGGGAACATGAATTACAGGGCAAATCATGCGAACGGTATTAGTCGCTTGCCGATCAATACTAAACCTACTAATCCTTATCAACCAAGATCATTCCCTCCCAAACTGCAAGTCCGACCCTTTTATCCCTTACAAATATCCACAACCAATTTCCAAGAACAAATGCTTACCAGCAGTATGGACAAACCCGCCACTACATCACATCGCAACCAAACTTCCGACCACTTCTTCCACCTAAACCTCCAATACCAATGTAAGTTGACCGCTCGGTTCCAACGAGGCAGGTCAATTACCAAAACAGGCCCCAGTACCAAAACAATCAATTTAATAACAGACAACAAACATTTAATAACAGACCACAGGCATTTAATAATGTTCCAGCACAGGTTACTAATAATCAAGCTAACAAGAGACCACCCTCACAGATGATACAGACTCTCAATAAAATTCAAAGGGTTTACAATACCGAAGCTGTAGAAACTATACCAACAGTATACGATAACGAAATTGCGGAGTATCCGGAAGAATACTATGAGTCCTCGCAGGACTACCAATCTGAGTACAGCGAGGAACAAAAAGATATCGAAGCAACCCCTAGCGACAATATTAATTTTTTAGACTAAACTCCTCATTGCCATACTATCGGTTCAAAATGAAAAACGGCAATGAGCTAAAATTTTTATTAGATACTGGATCGAATGGAAATTATATTAGCCCATCTTATATTAGAAACCCCATTCCGAATAAACCCTTCTTTGCAAATTCCGTTGGTGGGCCAGTCAAAATTACTCATCATGCAAATATCGATATTTTCGGAGATGAAATAGGCAAATTAAAATTTCACATTTTACCTAAGCGAATGATCTTTGATGCCATAATAAGCAATGATACACTTAAAAGTTTAGACGCGATAATTTTTACTAAAGAAAACTACTTTACTTTACTAAATAAATACCAATACCCAATTCACCAACTAGCAATTAATTCTATTGCACACACTACATTAAGGCTAAATCATCTGGGTCTTGAAGACAACGAAAATTTAAAACAACTCTTGCCCAACATTATTTGCTGAACCGAATAAAAAATTAACATATGTCACTAACGTTAAAGCCGAGATTAGGACTAAAAGCGATATGCCAATATACTCCAAAACATGCCCGTATCCAATGCCTTTAAAAAGGGAAATAGACAAACAAATTGAAGAACTACTTAAGGATGGCATTATTCGTCCATCGAAATCTCCTTACAACTCCCCGGTATGGGTTGTGCCGAAAAAAGAAGACGCCTCAGGGCAAAAAAAATTTCGAATGGTAATCGAATATCGCAAGCTGAACGAGGATACCATACCAGAAAAATATCCTATTCCTGATATTACCACTATTCTATTTAATCTAGGATCGAATCAATATTTCTCTAAAATTGACCTTAAAAGCGGATTCCATCAAATAGCTCTCAATGAAGCGGATATTGAAAAGAACGCCTTCTCCATTGAAATTCGAATTTACTCGACTGCCATTCGGCCTCAGAAATGCCCCTGCAATTTTCCAACGTACTTTGGATGATGTGTTACGAGAACACGTTGGCATTCGGTGCTATGTCTATGTCGATGACATAATTATTTTCAGCAAAAGCAAAGAGGAGCATTTTAAAAATCTTAAAATTATATTTGACACCCTTGAAAAAGCTCATTTGAAAGTACAGATCGATAAATGTGAATTTATAAAAGAAGAAACCGAATTCCTCGGTATAATAGTTGGACAAAATTGTATTCGCACTACACCAAAATAGATAGAAGCTATAATAAAATTTCCACGGCCTAAAAATGTTCATGATTAACGTTCCTTTTTAGGAATGACCGGTCATTATCGCAGATTCATTAAAGCGTACGCGCAAATCGCAAAACCTCTCACTGAGATACTGAGGGGAGAGCTAGGAAGAATTCCCAAAAATCAGTCCAAAAAACCATGTTTAAATTTAACACCACAACAAGTGGAAGCCTTTGAAGGATTGAAAAAGTGTTTGACATCAGATGATGTTATCCTTCACTACCCAGATTTTGAAAAGGCCTTTGAACTAACCACAGACGCATCGAATTACGCTTTAGGAGCGGTACTCTCTCAAGATGGCAGACCATTATCCTTTCTTTCAAGAGCTTTAAGCAGAGCAGAGGAAACTTTCGCAGACAATGAAAAAAATTGTTAGCAATAATTTTGGCTTTACAGTCTCTAAAATGCTTCCTATACGGATCAAAAAAGGTTAAGATTTACACTGTCCACCAACCATTGACCTTTGCTCTCAGCAACAAAAATACAAATTCAAAGATGAAAAGATGGAAGGCTCAATTGGAAGAATATAATCATAAAATTATTTACAAACCAGGCAGCACAAACATCGTTGCAAACTTGCTCTCAAGGCCACCGATTCCTAATTTAAACTCAATAACTGTCCACAGTAGCGACAGTTCTTCTGAAAACTTAATTCCTTCCGAGGAAGTACCCGTCAACGTATTTAAAAACCAAATTTTCATATCAGAAGATTCCAAAAGTCCATACAAATTCGAAATAGTTTTTCCTACGTATCATAGACACATAATAACTGAATCAGCCTACTCTGAAGAATTGCTGAAATCGCTTCTAAAGAAACATCTTAATCCATCGGTAATCAATGGTATAAAAACAACAGAGCCTATTATGCTAAAAATCCAGTCAATATATCCTCAACATTTCGCAAGTTACAAAATTTGTTTCACACAAATACTAGTATTCGAAGATATTACCAATATCGAAGTCCAAGATAGAATTGTAATCGAAACATAACCGTGCCCATAGAAATGAAAAAGAAAATAAGCTACAGATTATGGAAAAATACTATTTCCCCGCTTTGGCGAAAAAGATAAAAAATAACAAAATTATGTAAAATTTGTAAGGAAAATAAGTATGATCGTCACCCAAATGTTGCAAAATTAAGCGCTACACCCCTACCAGAATATCCAGGCCATACTATCCATATAGACATTTTCTCAACAGACAAACATAAAGTACTGACTTCTATTGATAAATTCTCCAAATTAGCTGTTATAAAGAAAATAGACGGAAAAAGCATAGAAAGTATTAAAAGGCCCTTAAGAGAAATTATATTTTATTTTGGAGTTCCGAAAGCAATAGTTTTTGACAACGAAAAAGCATTTAACTCCCAACCTATAAAATTCATGCTAGAAAACGAATTCAATATTAAAATATTCACTGCACCACCCTATAAAAGCGAGGTGAATGGACAAATAGAACGATTCGATTCAACAATATCAGAAATTATGAGATGTTCAAAACAGGAGCACTCAGATAATAATTTTGATGAATTATTGGAATGGTCCGTAAATGAATACAATCATTCAGTCCATTCCGTTATAATCCCAATAATAGAGAAGAAAATAGAAAGAAAATTTTAGGAAAATTAATAGCAAAACAGGAAAAGGACTTGCAATACCATAACAAACGAAGACAGGAAACTATCGACTATAAGGCAGGAGATACAATTTTTGTTAAACAAAATAAAAGATTAGGAACCAAACTTTCGAAAAGATACAAAGAAGAAATTGTTAAAGAAAACAGACATTCCACAGTAAAAACAGAATCTGGCAAAATAGTGCACAATGACCGCATAAGAAACGAATTAAATCAAATCTCTTTTTAGATCTCTAACTTTCCTTACCCTCCTAATCCTTTGCTACGCTTCGGTCGAAATACTCGATTACTCGCGATCCGAAACCGTTACCATCGAGAATGACATCGGGAAAGTGCAGACTGGAACCTACAGGATCCTCCACTTCATCAACCTTACCGATTACTCCATCATCCTAGAAGACATAAATACCCACTTCACAAAAAGTATTCCACCTTCCCATCCTTAACACCCATTCATTGCAGAGGAAAAATAACTAATATTACCATCGGTAATATAACGCCAAAAAAAAGAGTAAAGCGATCAATAAATTTTATAGGATCCGCATGGAAATGGGTCGCTGGAAATCCCGACCATGACGATCTCGTTGCTATTAACAGTAAGTTTGAGGAAATTATAGAGAACAATAACCAACAGTTAATAATTAATAGAAATATTTTTGAAAGAATTAATAACACTGCGGAACCAAAATTTAAAAAAAAACCTGCGGTCATGATTTTGTTAATAGTTTTTATTAGCATTAGTAGCACACAGTTCGTAATTTTTACTTTTTTTGGATTGATTCTAGTTCTTGAGATAAACGAAACTTAAGAAATTAATGAAAAAAATTATATGACCCAGTTCCAGTTGTATTAATTTAATTATTCCTCAATAAGTTTTGTTATATAAATTATTAAAACAAGTAGTTCGTTGGTTTAAATATTTTATTTCCCTTGCAAGAGAGCAAGGGCAGCAGGACTTCGCCTAAATACCTGAAAACTCTAACAGTCCCTGCCAGCCGCTGCACGTTATCGACCGCGTGACTTCTAAATGCAACTTGTAAATGGGCCAACAAAGTGTGTATACTAAATACCCCTGTTTTATATGTTTATGGGACAGTCGTGCAAGAAATGAACATTGGATTCGAAAGGACTGGCCGGTGAGAGAAAATATGGAGGTAGGAACAGCAAATGTGGTTCATGACGAACTGATAAGCCGAGAAATAATCATTCTTCCACCACTTCACATCAAGCTTGGGCTAATGAAACAGTTCGTCAAAGCCCTTGATAAGACAGGTGACTGTTTCGAATATGTGTGCAAAAAATTTCCAGTCCTTAATGTATAAAAATTAAAAGCAGGAGTCTTCGATGGTCCTCAAATTCGTACCCTTCTTAAAGACACTGAATTCTTAAACCATATGTCACAAATTGAATCTGAAGCCTGGCTAAGCTTTGTTAATGTAGTCAAAAAATTTTTGGGAAATCATAAATCACCAGTCCATACAAAACTAGTTGCTGATATCGAGCCTTTACCGCCGAATTGGTGTAAGGGACAAATAACAAATTATACAGGGGGAGGTTTTTTTTAATTATATCTGTTAATAAGCAAAGAATTTGAACTAAATTTTGTACACGGTCCTAGTTGTGGTCTAAGTACATAACGCAACTAATTTCAGTAGCTAAAATAAGTCGTAGTTGTGTTTTTTGTTACTTACATCAATTTCGCTGGCACACTCACCACCTGCTGCTGAAATTTTATGTTACTTACATCAAAATAATCATAAAGTTTTTTCACAAATAAACTTTTATTTCATTAAAAGAACGTTACAGTATTTTTTATAAAATTAACAATAGTTCATTAAACGTAATTTAAGCATATCAGGGACCGTAAATAACAGTTTCTAACCAAAACTGAACCAAAAAACCGAAATTAAAAAATTAACTTTTTTATGTATGTATATTCATGTAACTTGGTGTTATTTAAAACCTAAAATGTATCTTCCTCGTCAGTTTCAGGTAACTCATCTGTAATTGTTGCGCTTTGTTGCATATTTAAATACTCATTGTGAAACTGTTTTGGTATAGCGCCTTTTTCGCAAAGTTTTTTTAAATCGTTAAACTTTTTTAAAGAAATTTTCAAGGGCTTATCATACAGAGAAATTGGTCCTTCGTTACTAATGGAAATATTGCGTTTGCGTTTGGATTGGCCCATTGAAGCTAGATTGTATTCTTTTATCTGTGAGTTATTGCAGTATCCATGCTTTAAAGTCATAAGAGAGGAATCCTTTTGGAACATAGCAGATCGAAGAGAGTTAAATTCTATTTTGGTTGAGGTAGGAAACATAGTACGCGCAAAGTTTTTCCAGTCTTTGAAATCGGAATATTCCATTATTGTACACTCGTAATTTTTTGGGTTAGTTCTCGCATTGGAAATAACGGTATACCATTCGCTGGGAGCCCAAATATTTCTTTGGCGCGTAAATGACTCTATTGTACTATGAATAGAGTCGACTGGCATCATGGTATGGCCGGGTAACAGAAAGGTTATTTTTAGGCTTTTTATATTTGTACAGGATTTAAAAAAATAAACGAACATAGCAAGCATGGCTCTGTTTCGATTTTGTCCTGCACAACTGTCACAGTAAAGGCTAATAAAGGTATACGTTCCTTTTTTATCAAGGAGTTTTAAGTACTTAAAAATTACTGTGCAGGTCTCATTACATCCCCGTTTTCCGTCCTTTTCGCCCCACAAAAAGCAATAACCATTTCTTGTAACACTTTCATAAATGCTTTCATTGTAGTAGGCGTATTTTCTCGAGTAAAACAAATTTACACTTTTTGAATGGGGCGTATTAAGAACCTTTTGTAAATCAAAGCTCGCACATAAGAATGAAGAATCTGTTCGACCTTGCTTTTGGTCATTTAAAAATATTTGTTTTGACGTTTCTTTATCCTTAAGATGCTTTTGAAATTCTTCAGTTTGCCTTAAAAGAATCTTAGTTTCACTGTCCGAGTTCTTAAATTTTTCACATAAAGCACATTTATCTTTTTTGGGCATATGGAAGCCAAGGTGAAAGTCGGTATTAAAAATTTTTCTAAACACTCTTAAAGGTAACTTAGATGATTCCTTATTAATCTGACTTAAATGACTTAAATAATACTTATACAGAGTTGATATGTTTCTGAACTCTGTTGGTAAATAAAGTTTACTGCTTTTATTACGACAGTAATGTGAAGGTACAGCAGGCAACTGGATAATAAAAGATTTCAAAAGTGCTACTTTATTTTCATCAGACTTATTGTATGGTTTTAGGTTTTTGTTTCTAGTATAGATTATCATGTTTTGAGATACATTGAGAGTGTGAAGCAAAAATTTTTGGCATACTTTTGCTTTTATATTATTAAAACTTATTGTGTACTCAAAACTCCACTTCCTTTTATTACTTTCGGATTTTCTTCTTTTAATACACTTACGTGTCGTACATGAAAGTATCCAGTCCCGCTGCCTTATTTTATTCCCCATACCCCAGAAGTGCTCGTTTATTGCCACACGATCTGATTCCGTAAATTTGTCTGCACATGAGTTTCCACAATTTTTATTCAAACAGGGGTTCGGTTTGACGCCATTGGATTTCCGACTCTTGTTTTGCGGTTTTTTTCGGATTTTTGACTTTTTAAAGCCCCTATTACCAACACACGTTTCATCATCAATGGAAATATTGGACTCACTTTCACTATAGGGGACGAGAGCGTGTATCTTTGCAAACTAAAGAAAACAACGATAAACTCATTTATTACAAAGCCATAAATAGAAAGGTATAATTTTTCCTATTGCTTGCAGCCAAAATAATTACCTCTGGCTCAAAAGCTTCCATTATTCGCACAAAAAACTATTTATTATGTTATTTTATATATAACTTATCTCCGTGAAGCGCATTTAGTTTATTAGAATTAAATATTTTTTGCTACAAGCAAAAAAGCACACTAGATATTTTTGATGCAAGTAACAATGTGCGGTCATGGAAAAATATAAACAAAGTGTATTGCGCATTTACACCAAAATTGTTTCTGCTATAACTTTATAACGGTAAAACATAGAACTATGAAATTTTCGGAGATGACAGATCAGAACAAACACTATCGATTTCGATAATAAAAAAAATCGATTTTTTGTCCCTTACACCAATTCGGCGGTTAAGGCTCGATATGCTTCTCAATTTTCGCAAACTAGGAGCTAAAATGAGCATTAAATTACATTATTTACATAGTCATTTGGACAAATTCCCGGACAACCTACGCGATTACAGTGAGGAACAAGGTGAACGGTTCCACCAGGACATAAAAATAATGGAAGAAAGATACCAAGGTCAATGGGACGACCACATGATGGCAGACTACTGCTGGAACTTAATACGGGATTGTCCTGAGCAACGACATCATAGGAGGTCCTACAGAAAAAGTTGTTTGTAATTTTTTTAAAATTATTAATGAAAAGAATATATATATTTTTTTTGTATTATTTTTATATTGGCGCGCAATAAAAATATAATTTAAATCCATATTGGTACTTTTAATAGGTTTTTTCGTGAAATATTTTAAAGTCTTTATCTGAAAAACTATCCAATTCGACAAAACTGATATTATTTTCGTAATCAGCGCCCAAATTACCCTAAATCGACTTAAAAATCTCCGACCGCAGAATTTTGTTCCGCAGTGTAATAAGCAACAGCATAGTGAAAACTTTTCAGAATAGCAATGAACTTCAGACTTCACTAATACTACAGTATAAATTTAAAATTGATATAATAAAGGAAGAAATTGAAAACATTAACAGAGCAGTCCATCTTGTCAAAGCTAACATTATAAATAGTTTCATAATATCCAATCGAGAAGCTCACAAAGTAAACGAGATATTCATTGAAGAAAATATGCCATTTAATTCTTTAAAAGAATCATTGAATTTCGCAAATCCCGAATTGCACTAAAGGATAATTTACTATTTTATGTAATAAAATTAACAAAAACAGAGAATGATATTTGTAACTGTATTTTAATAAAACCAATAAGCAAAGATGAAGTTGAAGGCAGCACTTATTGATGAGTTTAGTTCAAAAACTTCCTCTGCTGAAATTCACAATATTTTACGCAACCGTCGCAAGAAGCAATTTGAAACATTTAGAGAATATACATATGTACACTCTGATAGAAAAAGGTAAGCCAATCGACCTAGATGAAGAAAGCTTGGTTGACTATTTTGTAAACGGAATTAATGACTCTAAGATGAATAAAGCCATGCTTTATCAAGCCAAAACTGTGAATGAATTAAAAGATCAAATTAAAATATATGAGAAAGTACGCTATTCGAATACGTCAACAAATAAAGTAAGTTCGCAACATATCGAGGTAAAAAGTGCTCAGATCATTTCATCAAGGAAACAAGAAAATGCTTTATATGCGGCAATGAAAATCACTTCGCGAAAGATTGTCCTGGTAAGTATAAATCTGTGGGTTTGTTACCACTTCAAATATGTATTCTATTTATTTCAATGCTCAGGAAGTATATTACAAGTCAGCTTATCTCTACGCCTACTGGTGAAACACTGCGACGTTAGGCGCTCGCCTCGAAGAGACTGGCACAACACGAGATACTGCCAGGCGTGGCAGACCCCGGAGTAGCCGTTCTGCAGAGAATATTGCTTCTGTAGCCGAGGATGTCATGGAAGCGCCGTCGACATCGACCAGACGACGTGCCACGCAGATGGGTATCAGTCGACGGTCTTTACAGCGAATTTTGGTACAAGATTTGAAGATGTTTCCGTACAAAGTCCAGACGGTGCATCAGCTGTTAGCTGCTGACCGCCAATCGCGTCTAACATGCGCTCAAGCCATCCTTAATCACCACCAAGAGGAAGATGATTTTTCATCAAAAATAATCATGAGTGATGAGGCCCATTTCCCTCTTAGCGGGTACGTAAATAAGCAAAATTTACGCTTCTGGGGCACTGAAAATCCGCGTGTAACCCACGAAGAGCCATTACACCCGCTCAAAGTCACTGAATGGTGTGCTGTTTTCGCTGGAGGAGTCACCGGACCTTTTTTCTTCGAAGACGTCGCGGGCCAAACGGTTACTGTGAATGGTGAGCGCTACAGAGCAATAATCAACGAGTTCTTTTTGCCGCAACTTGATGAATTGGGATTGAAAAACATGTGGTTCCAACAGGACGGTGCAACGGCACACACTGCACGTGCCACAACCGATATGCTGAAGGATGCATTTCCCGGGCGCCTAATCTCCCGCTTTGGCGATTTGCACTGGCCAGCAAGATCGCCTGATTTCACCGCTCCAGACTTCTTTTTGTGGGGCTTTTTGAAGTCGCGGGTTTATGTCAACAAGCCTCAGACTCTTGCAGCTCTTAAAGAGAATATCCGTCAAGAATGTGAAGACCTATCGCCGGAAGTTTTGGCCAAAGTGATGGAAAATGCCATAAAAAGGGCTCAAATGACAATCAACTATGGCGGCGGCCATTAACATGACATCATATTCTCGACTTGATGTAAAAAAAATTAAAAGACCAAATAAAAATAATCCTCAAGAAGAATCAAAGTTTTTCATTTTTTTTTTTAATTACAGCCAAAAAACATCGGAAGTTTACTTTTGCGCCACCTTGTATATGTTGCTTGCCACAGTACTCCGCCGCCAACGTATGAAAAAAAATTTTTAGGAAAACGGACTATTCTTCCGCTCCCTGTCGTTTTTACCACTTTTTTATTGCTGTCTGTTTCACCTGCTTTTGGTTTACTTTCAGGCGGTGGTTGTTTCATTTGCTGCTGTTAGTGATGCTGCTGCAAATGATGTTGTGCATGCTCTTGTTGTTGCAAATGCTGTTGTTGTGGATAATCTTGTTGTTGTGGCTGCGATCTGGTGAAATTTTCGTGGTCAGCGGGCAAATAAGCTGCTTTTAGACGATCTATACTCACGCGAAGTGTACGATTTTTCGCTAGTATCTTGAAAATTTTGTCATTCCGACTTATGACCTGATAGGGTCCGTCATACGGTGCTTTTAGTGGTGGTCGCACTGCGTCGTCGAGTAGGAACACATGCGTACAAGTTTTCAAATCTTTGTGAACGAAAATTTTGTTGTTTGAATGATTCGCGGTTGGAACAGGCTGAATCTTATCCATCAGATCGCGTAACTGTTGAACAAATTTGGTGTCAAAATCGTCTTGATGAATTTTTTCGAAAAAATCGCAAGGCATTCGCAAGGTGGTACCATATACCATTTCTGATGGGGTTGCTTTAATGTCTTCTTTATAAACATTTCGTAGTGCTAGCATGATGAGTGGTAAGACATCCGACCATCGTTCGTTGTTTTGGCACTTGACAGCTGTTTTCATCGTACGGTGAAAACGTTCAATTAAGCCGTTTGCTTGTGGGTGTCGTGGACTAGATCGCAAATGTTTGGCGCCGATCACCTTTGCTAACTCGTTAAATAGGTTTGCTTCGAATTGCTTTCCCTGGTCCGTGGTGATTGTGGTCGGTACTCCGACTCGCCATTTAGGAGGGCATTGGCCACTGTGTCTGCATTTATATCTTCTATTGGCACAGCAACTGGCCATCTGCTGAACCGATCGATGCAGGTGAGGCAATACCGAAAATTGTTTGACACTGGTAGCGGGCCTATTAAATCGATATGAATACAGGAAAAGCGCTGGTCAGGCACTTTAAAATTTTCTATTGCTGATTTATTATGTTAAGCAACTTTTGATTTCTGGCAAGCGACACATGTTTTTACAATTGTTGCGATGTCTTTTTTCATGTTTGGCCAAATGAAGCGTTCGCTGATTTGCTTTATCGTAGCTTGCTTGCCAGGGTGCGCCAGATTATGTACCGAATTGAATACTTGACGGCGAAATACTTTGGTGATGAATGGTCGAACGTGTCTGGTCGAAACATCGTAAGTAATCGCTTTAGCTGAGTTCGGCAAACTAATAAGTTTGAGTTGAAGTGCTGATTTATTACCTGATACTAGCTCTTTGATCTCCTCTTCGTTTTTTTGACTATCAGCTAAATCTTCAAAATTAATTGGGTCGCAGCTATCTATCGATTCAATCCGGGGGAGCAAGTCGGCAATAATGTTGTCTTTACCAGCGATATGTCGTATATCGGTCGTGAATTGTCCGATGAAATCGAGGTGACGAAGCTGCCGCGGTGAGGCTTTTTCTGGTGTTTGGTGGAACGCGTAAGTGATTGGCTTATGGTCCGTTAAAATTGTGCATTGTCGACCTTCTATCGCATGTTTAAAGTACTTCACTGATTGGTAGATTGCGAGGAGCTCTCTATCGTAAGCGCTATAACGTTTCTGCGTATCGGTCATACGCTTCGAACAAAACCCCAGTGGCTCGAGGTGCCCATGATTTATGTGGTGAATAGCTGCACCAATTAAAAAATTACTGGCATCGACGTGTAACACTAGTTTTGCATCTGGAACGGGGTGTGCCAAGGTGACTGCGTTGGCCAATGCCTGTTTACACGCGTTAAATGCCTTAACCGCGTCGTTTGTCCATGTTATCGGTGTCTTGTCGTTTTTAGTATTACCTTTAATAAGACATTGTAGCCTACCTTGCGTGGTGGCTGCGTTTGGGAGAAAGCGTCGATAAAAATTACACATGTCGATAAATCGGCGTAGGTCGATTGCTTTGTTCGGCCGCGGAAAATTAATGATAGTTTCCACCTTCTCTGCCGATGGGTGTATGCCCTCCCTACTGACTTGGTGTCCAAGGAACATAACTTTAGGTTGCGCGAAAACACATTTCACCACGTTAAGCTTTAGACCGTGCTCGCGCAATCGTTGCAACACTGCACGTACCTGTTGATAGTGTTCTTCTTTGTTTGCGGATGCAATGCATATGTCGTCTATGTAGCAGATTACATGATCCATGCCGAAAAAGACCTGATCCATAAAGCGTTGGAAGGTTTGTGCAACGCGGCAAAAAGTCATAACATTGAACTCGAAGAGTCCGAAGGGAGTGATGATCGCTGTCTTCTTTCGATCTTCCTCGGCTATGGGGATGTTAAAATATGCTCTTTCTAAATCAAGTGTTGAGAGTATGCACTTACCGTTTCACGCTTGTGTAAAGTCGAGTATGTGTTTGATTGGATAGCGATCGGGTACGGTTTGCGCATTTAAACGCCGATAATCCCCACACGGTCGATATAGTCCCTGCTTTTTCGGCACCATATTTAGGGGACTAGCCCAATCGCTTTTTGATCTGGTGCAAATACCTTGTTTTAGCATGTACTCGAATTCTTGTTTTGCTACGGCTAATTTCTCTGGATTTAGACGGCGCGCTCGCGAATGGACTGGTTGCCCATTTGTTATTATTTGATGTTGGACAGCGGTTTTACGTGAATTGGCGGAGCTGTATGACGTCGGCGTTGTTAACTCTTTGAATTCGTTCAGTAGCTCTTGATATACGCTGTTTTTGTTTATTGAAAAAACTGGTTCGTATTTAACGAATTCGCAAACGCAGTGTGCTTGCAATTTTGTTTGCTTGTCGATCAGCAATTTGTTTTTGACGTCGATGAGTAAATCGAATTTTTTTAGGAAGTCGGCACCTAATATTGGTTTGGAGACATCTGCTGCAATGAACTCCCAGTCAAAATTTCGCCAGAGGCCTAAGTCCAACGTTAGCATTTTGGTGTCATATGCCTTAATGGTAGAACCGTTGGCTGAAAAAAGGACATATGTTGATGGCGTAAGTTTCCTACGAAAGTATGAAGCTGGCAAGACGGTTAAATCTGAACCAGTATCGATCAAAAATTTTAATTGTGTTTTACGATCCATTATGAAAAGACGGTTTGATTTGCTCTCACAGAACGCTTCGCCAACCGTCAACGGTGAAGCGGCATTCAGTTTTCCGACTGTTGGAAACTGCACGGCTTGACACATTTCCTAGCTGTTGAGCCGACTCGATGATGATAATAACAATGGGGGAATTTATTTACCTGACTCTTTGAACGCGTGCGACTACCTTGTTGGTGGTTGCGGAAGGATGTACGTGAACGCCCGCGGTGGTGTTCGTGATGGGTTAGTTTGATTTCTTTTATTTCCCTACGCAGGTCGCTAATGGTTTGCTTGAGTGCCTGCATATCGTCTGACGGTGAATCTTTGGCATGTGTAGATCGCCGCTGTACTTCCGCGATCGTTCCGAAGTTTCCCATTTCCATCATTTTGTCGGCTTGTTGGGCACATTGGTCTAAATCTCCTTCTGCGATGGACACCACTGTTCGCACACCCTCCGGCAAACGGCCGAGCCATAGGGTTTTGATAGCGTCGTCGTTCATGGCTCCACTTGATAACACCTTCATCGTGCGTAGTAGCTGTGACGGCTTGTCTTCACCCAGTTCACATTCTTGAACGAGACGCCGTAGCTTTCGATTTTCGGAGTCTGTAAAGTCGTTTATTAAGCGCTTCTTAATCGCTTCGTATTTATTTTCGAGTGGTGGCGTGCGAACGATATCTGCTACATTAGAAAGTGTAACGCTATCTAATGATCCTACCGCGTAATCATATTTTGTTTGGTCGCGTATTACGTTGGCGTTGCGAAATTGCGACTCCATTTGGATAAAATAAAGGTTTGGGTCGCGTTTACTGAATACGGGTGGATTGACACCTATCCGGCAAATTTCGTTTGATGCGTTTGCTGGTGGTGTGGTGGTGTGGTTTGGTGGTGTTTGTTGACCATCGTTGGTGTTTTGTGGCGGTGGTGGGTCTGATTGACCTGCCGCTACAGGATCCACCATGATTTTGCAAGTTTTAAAATATTACACGTGGTAGATAGGATGCTTGCAAGTGAAAATATTAGTTAGTGCGCTGTTGTTTGATGTGCGCGTTGCCTTGCACGTCCAAGAAATTTTTCCTTTATCTCGGGGTCACCAGATGTGGGTTTGTTACCACTTTAAATATGTATTCTATTTATTTCAATGCTCAGGAAGTATATTACAAGTCAGCTTATCTCTAACTAAAAAATGGAAGTTCCGGAAGTATAATAAAAAGTAAAATATGTATTACCTAGCTGCGGTTGTTACATCCGCAGGTTTGCATTTTAGGTGTAGTTCCGTATGCTAAATTAGAGTTGAGATCCTTAGGTATGTTACACATTCGATGTAATCTTGCGTGCTTGCCACAAATCCTTTAAATAATTTGGAAAAGGGGGGTATTATACGTAAAGAAATTAGGTGTAAAAGAAGTCGGAGAGAAAGAAGGTAGCCTGTTTACGGAGTTTAATAGCCTTTGTCTTAGTATGGAGGTATATGAGCAAGAAAATAGTGTGAAAGTCCCTGACTTGCAGCACTTACATAGTCACTCAGAAACAATTTTAGCAATGATCAATGAATATGCACCAGAAAAAACAGAAGACGCTCAAGTGATTATGAAGACAATTCTAACTGATGACATACCAGTTTATCAAACGCCTAGACGATTATCGTATGCTGATCAACAGGTTATCGAGAATCAAGTAGATGAATGGCTTAAGCAGAAGATCGTCGAAACATGATTGTCGCATAAGGTGGGAGAAATTCCGAAAAGGAAAGTTATTTACCTGGGGTAAGTTATAGAACATGGAACAATTAAACCCAGCGATGAGAGGATACGAGCTGTGACGAAGTTTCTTATACCTAACAATGTGAAGGCAGTTCAACGATTTTTAAGACTAACACCACGTTTTTGCCGATTTATATCAGAGTATGCTACTAAAGCCACACCATTGACAGATAATAACGTTTAAGATGAACGAAAAGCAGCTTGCTTCGTTTGAAGAGCTTAAAGCAGCATTGGTTAGTGCGCCAGTGTTAAAGTTATACGATCCCAAAGCGAATACGGAAGTACATACAGATGCATGCATGTACGGCTATGGTGCAGTCTTATTGCAAAAGAATTTTGATGATCAAAGATATTACCCAGTACAATATATGAGCAGAAAACTAGTGCGTATGAAGAGAAATATAGTTCTTACGAGCTTGAAGCTCTAGCGATAATTGAAGCCTTAAAAAACTGGATAGTTTACTTTATGGGTCTAAAATTCAAAATTGTAACTGATTGTGACGCGTTTACTAGAACAAATCAAAAGCGTGGGGTTCCGCTAAGAGTCGCAAAATGGATAATCTTCCTGCAAGATTTTGACTATTGTATCGACCACCGCTCCGGAAATAAGATGAAACACGCAGATGCGCTCAGCAGAGTGTACTGCTTGTTGATAGAAGACTCTGTTAAGCATAGGCTAAAAGAGGCACAATTGCATGATGAGTGGATTAAACCAGTACGATTTGTTCTAAAAAAAGAAGAGTATGAGGATTTTTATATAAAGCATGACTTATTATTCAAAGATCCTAACCGAGAATTACTTGTCGTACCAGCTGATATGGAAGAAGAGATAATAAGAATCGCTCATAATCAAGGACACTTTGCAGTTAAACGTTGAGAAAGAATTTTATATTCCGCAGTTAGCCCGTAAGGTAGCCCGAGTTGTCAGCAGTTGTGTTAAATGCATTGTTACGGAAAACAAATCTGGGAGAAAAGAGGGTTTCTTGACGCTAATAAACAAAGAATATTCCACATTGATCATGTAGGCCCAATGGAACTAACGAATAAGTATTATAAGCATATCTTGGTAGTAGTGGATGCATTTTCCAAGTTTGTGTGGTTATATCCCGTTAGGAGTACAAATACAGAGGCAGTAATCAATAGATTAGAAAGGCAGTCAGCAGTATTTGGTAACCCTAGAAGAATAATTACTGACAGGGGTACCGCGTTCATTTCCACAAGTTTTAAAGAGCATTGCACAGGCCAAGGTACCCAAACATTATTGATAACAACAGGGGTCCCTAGGGGTAATGGTCAGGTGGAAAGAATCCACAAAATCGTAGTTCCGATGTTATCTAAATTTTCCGAAAATAATCCAGCACAATGGTACCGGCATGTGAACAAAGTGCAGCAAATTATTAATAATACACCACCGAGAAGTACCAAGGTTGCTCCATTTAAAATATTGACTGGAATAGAAATGAGGGTTAGTGAGGATGTTGAAATTCGAAAATTGTTACAGGAAGCTGTCATAGAAGAACTTGAGGAAGAGCGTGAAGAGATTCGTAAAGTAGCAACAGAAAATATTCAAACGATGCAACGAGAAAACTGTAAAAATTTTAATTCAAAACGAAAGCCAGGAGAGACTTATCAAATTAATGATTTGGTTGCCATAAAGAGGACTCAATATGGTGCAGGCTCGTAGCTGAAGCCAAAGTTCTTTGGACTTTATATAATTACTTCCGCGCAGCAACATGGTATGTATGAGGTGGCAAAGTTAGATGACCACGAGGGGCCAGGCAGGACGACTACTGTGCCAGAACACATGAAGAGATGGCAGCATTCATTCGGGTCGAATGAACCACCAGGACGGCCGAAGGTGGGAATCAGATTGAACCATGAAAAGACAACACGAACTGGACGAAACTATTAAATTACACTGCTATTAAATGCAACCCTTACGAGTTGCCGATTTGAAGAAAGCGTAACCCCCGCAGGTCGGTTTGGTTTTCTTTTCAATAAAACGAGCAGTCTACTCGGAGAATTTGTACGAACACGACGTTTATAGTTATGTACATAATATAAGAAAAATCTGTACATGAGTTAAAATCCCTAGACTTAATTTTAATATTAAATATACTATTTAGTTTGTTAAAATCAAACTCTGTTTTATTGGCGCGAACCGAATACCACACAAATTATATGCAGATCGGCAGTTAGTGTTAAAGCATATTTACAACAAAGTCATCATTTTGACATTTGCTGTACCACGGCGAAATAAATCACCCAGAGCCTTATTAAATTCGCCATAGGTTAGGTTAGGTTGGAGTGGCTGCCGCCTGCGGCAGCTCACTTAGGCCAGTAATAGGAGGCCCATTGCGTTACCACAAAGAAAAAATTTTATCATCCGAAGAAGAAAATTACCCCTCACCAAACCATTTTGCCTCGCTGGTGAACCTCAACACGCAATTTACCTCGGTGCTTGAAATCTCACTAAGGTCATCCAAAAACGGTGATCCCAGATATCGCAACGCGCTTTTACACAGTGCAGGACACTTACACAGTAAATGAGAGATCGTTTCCACCTCCTCGTCATTCTTGCAGCTTCTGCGTTTGAACTTCCGTGCTGATCAGAAAACATTTTGACTGTTTACATAATTTTCTGTTTAGGCAATATATACTCAATGTTAAATCGAAACTGAAATACAACCCTTCTGGTTTTTGGCACTATGTTAATTGTAGAAGGAAAATTACTGGTCTTCCATCTACCCTCGAGTATGATGGTATAGTATCCGACAATGTGTTGGACTCGTGTAATCTTTTTGCAAAATTCTTTCAAAAAGTGTATGTTAAGTATGATACGCCCTTTATTAACAATAGCTTGCTTCTGCAAATACTTTGAATTTTCTTGATATCTCTGCGGACGACGTACTATCTGCAATCTCAAATCTGAAATCTAGCCCGAAAGTTGATGTAGAAGGACTCTCTCCTATATTTTTCAAAATTTTTTCAGAGGAAGTAGCTAAACCAGTTGCTTTCCTTTTTCAAAACTGTCTAAATAATGGAATTTATCTTCATCATTGGAAACTATGCTTCATTGCCCCTATATTCAAATCTGGCCATCGTAATGACATTAATAACTATAAACCTATTGTCAAACAAAGCACGCTGGCAAAATTGTTCGACTTTATAATCAATAATAAATTATTTGATCACGTCCACAGTATCATTTCAGAATACCAGCATGGGTTTTTTCCGGGTAGGTCAACAGAAACCAGCCTGACTCTGATTACGAATAATATAATAAGTTCTCTGGAGCAACAAGCTCAAATCGACGTTGTTTACACGGACTTTTCTAAAGCGTTCGATAAAGTAAACCATACGATCCTCTTGGATAAATTGTGTAGATACGGTATATGTAAGTGGGAAGCTCCTTGATTTTTTCCTGAATGATCGTAAGCTTGTTGTGAAAGTTGAATCATTCGAGTCTAAAGTTTTAGTTGACGCATGGTCAGGCATACCCCAAGGGACTCACCTCGGTCCGCTGCTATTTCTAATTTTTATTAACGAGTTGCCAAACTGTTTTAAGTTTTCTAAATGTTTAATGTTTGCCGACGAGGTCAAGCTGTTCCCGAAAGTTCGCGATTTGGCAGATTGCATCAATCTTCAAGCCGATCTTATAGAATTTGAGAAATGGTGTATCAAAAACCATCTATCGCTTAATATTAATAAATGTTGCGTTGCGACTTATTCCAAGAAGCCAGTGAGTATTCTTTATAGTTATGTTCTAGGCCATGGTTCTCTTAAACGTAGCTATGGAGTCAAGGATCTGGCGGTTATTTTTGATTCGAAACTTTTATTTTCAAAACATATTGATTACGTTGTCTCCAAGTCATTCGCTATGCTTGGGATCATACGAAGAAACTCTGAAGACTTCAAGGACCCCACTACTTTAAAATCTCTTTACATTTCTTTAGTAAGAAGTCGTCTGGAATATTGTGCCTTGGTCTGGAACCCCTACTATTGGATCCACTCAAATAAAATTGAAAAAGTTCAAAGGATATTTACTAAATTTGCTTTGTTGAAGTTGCACTGGCAGGATGGTCCTCCTTCTTATATTGGTAGAAGGAAACTGCTTGGTCTGCAATCTCTCCACGAGAGAAGAATTTGTCTTTCATTATCCTTCGTTTATAAATTAATTAATGGCAGCATAAATTGCAAACAACTTAGTAACTTTCTCAATATGTATAATTCTGAAAGAGATCTTAGGAACAAGCGCTTATTTTTCGAATCTTTTCATAAGAACAATTACTCATATAACGAGCCGATAGCTGGATGCCTGCCTTTATGTAATACCTACAATAATGTTATTGATTTTAATGTTAACTTAGACAGGTTTAAATTAAGTTTATTCTCTTTATTTAATTAAATTCTTCAATTAGTCTGTAAGAAATTTCTTTGTAGACTGAAATAAATCAATAAATAAATAAATCTTCTGAAGGGTACTCCCAACCTTTTAGCGTGTTTTCCTATTAGACAGTACCCAGTTAGAGCCCCGATCATGTTAGGAATGTTTTCCCTCCATAGAGAGAGAACGCTGGGCGATCGTTTCCGGTCCCATTTAGGCCACGTCTGCCTTGAGGCTTGACAGGTCGTATTTTGCCTGCATCTATTGTCTGCTTGTTTATATGTAAATTCTCTGAGTAGCAGTTTGCAAGTGGCAAACCGCATGCCAATGTGTTGTTTATCCTGAAGAATCTGATTGGTCGTACCTTCTCTTGCAAGTTCGTCTACCATGCAGTTCCCTCTATGTCCCGGTGACCAGGGATCCAAATGTGGTACAGCCTGTTCTGCGTGGCCATCCCCTTTAGAGATAGGCGGTAGTCCAGCGCTGTTCGAGTTAAAAGTGAAAGAGCTCAGAGCTCTCTGATTGCAGCCAGGCTGTCACTAAAAATGAAAATATCTCTTCCTATAATCCCGGTCCCAATCTTCCCTACCACCCCCATGATAGCTGAGACCTCAGCCTGGAAGACGCTGCAGTGATCTGGTAACCTAAAGAAAATTTGCAGGAGAGGGTTTCGTGAGAAAACGCCTCCTCAAACTTATTATCGAGTTTCGAACCATCTGTGTAGATAACAATGCTATCAGGTGGAGTATGAAGCTCACGTTTTCTCTCCTCCCTGCAGATCTTCTTCAAAATACAAGAGTACCCTTGGCTTTCCGGATGCCACTGAGATGTCTCTCTTAGTCGCAAAGCAGTCATCACTGTCATCTGTTGTCCAACCAAATCTAAAGGAAGGAGGTTCTGAGCGTCCCATTTATACAGATCATACTAGTTCTTGGCGTCTTGGTGAGTAGCCTGAGGTTAACCTCTTTTTCTAATGCAGGCCACCATATGATCACCCCATATGGGAGAATTGGTCCGACGACCGCTGTAAAAATCCACCGACAGCCCATTTCCTGCCTATGGTTCTTACATGTGTAGAGGGCTATGGCAGCCTTTTCATAACGTTGAGCTAAGTTCTCTTTCCAGTTCAACTTCATATCTAAAATAACGTCTAGAAATTTGGCACTTGTAGAAAGACTTAACCAGATACCACTTAGTACTGGTGGAGTTACCGAAAGCATTTTATACTTTCTCGTGAAGAGTACAAGTTCCACCTTACTTGAGCTGACCCTGAGCCCGCAGTAGGTGGACCACTTGGATACCTCCCGAAGCGTACGTTGCATTATCTCGCATAACGTCTGCGTACATCAGCGTACGCGACAACTTTTGCGCCACCTCAAGCCGTATTTCGCAGTAGCGCATTTATGGTGAGGCTCCACAGAAGTGGGGATAGGACACCTCCTTGTGGCGTCCCCTTCGACACGTACCGCGACAGTTCGCTTAGCCCTTACTACTCTGCAACAGAGTACCTGGCCGATAAACTCAACCAGTTAGCGTTCAACCCTTAGATCCCTAACGGCGCCTGTTACACCCTCAGGAAGCACGTTGTTAAAGGCGCCTTCAATGTTCAGGAAGGCAACGAGACAGAACCCCTTGACGCTGAGAGACTTCTCAATATAGCCGACCAAGCTATGGAGTGCAGTCTCAGCAGATTTGCCATTGCGGTAGGCATGTTGGTCATTAGACAGTAGTCGACTGTCGATGGTATCGGACAGGTAGCTACTAAGCCGCTAGAGAGCCATTGTGTAGACCCCTCCAGTGTCTTAATGAGCTGAACAGGTATTATCCCATCCGGCCTTGCAGATTTGTGTGGATTAAAGCTTTGGATAGCCCATTTAACTTTTTCTTCCGAAACCGGTACGTTGACAGGGTTGCAACAAATAAACGGAAGAGTTCTTTCTTCCGCAGTTGTGTTCCCAGGAAAGAGGATATCTAGTTGCAGTTTAAGGGTTTCCTTTCCCGTTGAGGTCAAGGAACCGTCTTGCTTTTGTAAGAAACCTATCGGGTTAGAGGATCCTGAGAGAACCTTTCTTAGCCTGGCTGCCTCGGAATAATCCTCGATGCCGCAGCAGAAGTTTCTCCACGAAGATCTCTTTGCTGCCCTTAAAGCTTTTTATAGATCTGGAGAGACCTTTTGTAAGAAGTTTGTTGAAATTTTTCCTGCAACTTTTAGGTAGTGAGTCCAACTCACGTGACTACCAATGGGGTTTACGTTTGCCCATTGTTTAGGTTCAGGCCAAGCCTGATCTAGGGCATTTGAGCAGGTCAGCGTAAAAACGTTTACCATGTTCTCCAGATCCCCGATACAATTGGGTTCATTAAGAGGTTCTCAAATAACCTTTTATAAGAGCGCCAATCCACGTTTTTTTGGGTTTTACCCACTTTTGGGCTGGTAATAGAAAAGTTCAATACAATTTCAATATAACGATGGTCAGCGAAAAAGTGTTCATCTAGAACCCGCCAACTCTCAATCAATTCAGAAAGACAAACACTACATAGAGTTATATCTAATACTTCTTCACGGTTGCTAGTAATGAAAGTGGATTAGTTGTTAGAAGGTAGTTGAAAAGTAACTCACCTCGATCATTTATGTCCGTGCTTCCCCATTAGACGTGGTGAGCATTCGCATCGCTGCCGACCAAAATGTGTCCGCTCTCATATCTGGACAATAAGTTCTGCACCATAGAGGGAAGAGGGTACTAGCCTTCGTACACCATGTAAATCGATGCCAGCACGATTGACGTACCCCCTATCTCCTCGAGAATTGCCGTGACATCGTCATCACTGTAATTGGGTAAAAGAAAGATATTTAAATCTGCTTTGGAGACAATAAAGGCTCTAATTTTGTGTTTACCGCGCTCCACGAAAAGCTTAAAGCCGGTGACACTCAACCCACATACCCTTGAGTTGCAAACCTATGGTTCCTGAATGAGTACCATCGTAACGTCGCCTTTACTGAGGCTGCTTTAGACCGATGGAGATTTATTTTCAGCACTCTCATATGAGAAAACCGCTTCCTCCTCTCCGGCTACGACGGTGACGTCAGCTTTGCGCTCTCCGTCACTGAAAAGCATTGTTGGTGCAAAGTTTGTCTGGGAGGAGACACTGCCCTCCGCGTCGGAGAGTTCCGGCTCCGGCTCCGGTTCGGATGTTTCAATGTCCACGTCCATTTCTGCACCCGCACCAGAGGCACGCAGAGCGTCCCCGCGGTACACTTTAATAATGACCTTATCGAGGCCATATGAAATGCGGCCTTGCCTCTTCTCTAGAAGTCCGATGGACTCCTTATTCAGGGACAAGCAAACTTGTCTAGAGGAGCCTTCTAAAAGCCTTCCGCGTCCTCGAACCGGACGACCCTCCAATCACTTGTCGGGAGGGCCGGGTTCATCACCTGAAGCATTTTTAGGATGCTTTCCGGTGTCGATGGTGTCCATCCGCCGGAACCCATGCCCTCGCCCGTGGTCTGACGGAAATGTCCTTCTAGTCCACCATCTCCATTTTAGCCCCTGGGTAGACAGGGGCCACCTTTGCACCGGCGGCCTTGTACAGCGGCACCGATCTCAGGTCCTCACAGGTGACCACTTTAATGTGGCCCTGGTAACAACCAGCGCCAGATATGACGTTTGCCAGAGCTGCCTTCACCCACCTCCACTGGTCTTTTGGTATGAACCCGAGCTTGTTGCCTCGATCCAGAGCCCCAATAAGGATCGTGTCTTTCGCAACCTCGGCAAAGCTAGGCCTGCCAACACAGGAGTGCGGCCGGATTCTGTTTGAGACAGGAGTTTGTTCCTCCGTCGATCCGTGACGTTCAGACGGAGGCACCCGGATTTTCATCGAAGCCCCAGTGACCCGGAAGATAGGCAGCAGGGCTTTCGCCCTTTCCACCGCTTCCTTCCACCGCTTCCACCGCTGCCACGTCCTCCATATTTGTGCAGCTGCTTGTCGCCTTAAACCACTCTGGCCAGGCCGTGAGGCCTCTGCGTTTGCAAGATTAGGCTTCGCAGCCGCGCCGGTGTTTGGTAGGCCCATAGTGCCTACCACCGCAGAAAGATCTGGTGCTAGGCTCCACCATAGCACCTATAGTCACGGGCCGGCGTGTTACCCCCACTTCCAGCCCGGAAGAACCGCTATCAGAGCGAAGCGGCGCGTTAGGTGCTTGTGCCTGCGCATTCTTACCCCGAGATGGGGAAGAAGCAATTTTTATGCTAGACGCTTGCGCCTGCATAGTCTTACCCCGAGATGGGGCTGATAAGTTTTTATGTGTTTAGTTTTTGTTTTTAATATTATTAATCTTGGTCGTACGACCATCTGCTCGACGAGGCAAGCGCAGCGGGCTGAAAATTATCAGAGGGCAAAATGGATGGTACACCACGATAGCGCCCCTTGCCGCGATAAGGCCAAACATACTTCCTGACGTGACCCGGTGTCAGGCAGGCGCCGTTAAAATACAGCCGGAATTTAGACACCCTGGCTGCAAACCGACCAATGGGCACGGTAACGCGAGATGTTGGTACGGTAACCTCCACATAAGAAGCAGTGTAAGATCGAGTCCCACACTGATTCTCATATGGAGCCTCCCTCTTAGTTCGTGGAAATCCTCGAAAGGAGCAACCATGCTAACAATTAACCCTCATCCCCACGCCAAGGAGATCAACGATGATGAGGTAAATTCGCCTTAGTTTTACGAAATTTAAGCACATATTAAGTAAAAGTAGTATGGTATATTTCTAGTGAAAGAATTTAAGAATATGGTAACGTCGAGAATTGCTGCATCGACGTCATTAAGATGGCGAACATATTCTATGAACCTTGACTACTCACATAAAAATAGCGATCTTTTAAAGAGCTGCTTATTATCTTACAAAGGTTTTTGTCAAAATTAAATGTATGGCACATTTTATAGATTATTCCTTCTATCCATGCAGTATTAATTGCTTTTTCTATATCAATACTGACTATAATAGTTGCTTGACGTCGATTTAAATGGCTCGTCGAGTGTGAAAGACGGAAACCAAATTGGTAATGTTTCAAAATGCTGTGTTCATCATTGTGTTGCTTAATTTTTTTAAACAAAAATTCCTCAAGTAATTTACTTATGTTTGAGTAAAAGTATCCGTGAGTACTTTTACTGAATTTTTTATGAAACTTGAAAATTCTTTCTCTCCAATATATTGATTTTAAGAGTGCATTTGCTCAAATTAGTAGGCTAGCGCATTGACCTTATAAAAGTTATGGTTTAGGATGACGGTGTTATTAAAGTTAATAAGCTCGTGTGGGATGCTCGTGTGGGATGTAATGCATGATCGCCTCCTCGTGGTGCATCCTGGGTAACGCTAAATGATCGTGCGGCCTTGACGGCCTTAACCTGAACGGTAACGACCCCTGTTTTTGTCCATGGACTATTCTTCGATTTATCTTTTGTGATTATGTTTGCTTTGGGCTGGTGGTCGTGGTATTCTATCACCTTAGTATGCTGGGGTGAAACTCAGCAGAAATGGCTGATAGGCTAATGCATAAGGGTGTGCGTCAACCCTCGCATGGCCTCCCTGCTTCGGCACAGACAACCATGGGACCACCTTTCAGGACGACTACACTTTCGGGTTTTGGATAGCGGCTCTGAGTTGGGACCCAGTGAAAAATTAAAATGAACTCCAAAAATCAAACGAAAACTAGTAAAGTTTCAAGCAGTAGAGGGGCGTCGAAGCCGATCCCTAAAACTGGCTCATCGCTGCGAGTGGCAGCTTCTACTGACGCGGGGAGGGCGGACAGCTGCTGTGGTCAAAGTTAAGGGTGGTGAAGGATCGTCGGAGCCGGCATCCAAAGTCGTGATTAGACCGGGGGGTACAGTCACTGCCACTCGCGTTGTTGGTGGGGGAGAGTCGAAGCCGACCTCCGCGGCCTCTAGGTTAGTTGGGGGCGTGATTCCAGTTGGTGCAGGGGAAATCGCCCGCGGCCTCTGGAGGGGGGGTACTAGACGATATCACCAGTACCAGCAAGGGTTTATCCTGCAGCGTTCCGGTGCAGGCGAAGGAGACCCAAATGCAGCCTGCCGATGGATCTAAGCGGCGATTGGGCACAGGGAGGAGGGCCCACTCCGATCGTCGCATGGCCTCCAAGATTCTGGAGCGCTATGGCGGCCAGGCGGGATCTCAGTTATCTGAGAGGCATGCCAAGTCGCTCGAATGGGCTAAGGGGGTGCTGAGGGAGAGCGCGAGTGCGCCTTCGAAGACCTCAGCCCCAAAGAGACAGCGGTCTCAGGAGGGGGAAACCTCTTCAGTAAAACGGCCCAGGACTGGGGTAGCGCCGAAAACTTTCAGCGAAGTCGCGAAACAGGAGGGCGCCATTATCCTGGGTGTCGTGGACCGCAGTAAGGAGGACGGTGCCATCTCTAAGATGGACTGGAGGCGTGTGGCGGCAGCGATCTCTGCCGTCTTTATGAAGGTGATCAGGGACAATCCTGGTCCACCTCCTCGCTGCGAGAGTGCGGGTTGGCACTCTGGCCTCTTCAAGAGGATCTCGTGCGCTGACGAGCGGTCGGCCACGCTTTATAAAGCGGCGGTTTCCTTGGTGGGGGAGATCTGGAAGGGTGCCAGACTTGAGGCCGTGGATAAAAAGGATTTGCCTTTGCGTCCGAGGGCTCGGGTCTGCACCTGGAGACATTGAGGAAATGCTCCGATATTGTAACCCAAACCTTCCGGCGCACAATTGGAAGGTTGTTCGGTTGGAGGGGTCCGAGGAACCATATCGGCAAGCGCTGATTCTGCTTAACGCGGAGTCCCTCGGCCCTCTCGCCGAGCAGCAGGGAGTCATTTCCTATGGCTTCGAGAAGGTAGCCCTAAAAATCTACCAATCCGATGCCAGGAACCGTGGCTGAGCAGTAACGGTATTTCTGGTATCGGGCCGAAGAAGTACAAGCTTTTGGTGTCCAGTGACGCAGGTAAACCTAGAGCTTGTATGCTCGTCAGGCGCGAAATAAATACTTATTTTCTGTCTAATTTCAGTAACGGAGACGTAGTAACGGTGAGACTCGAAGACGGGGCCGAAGAACTTTGGCTCATGTCCGCGTATATGGCTCACGATGATGAGGTGGAACCAGCTCCTGTTCTGCTGAGGAACGCTCTGGCGGAAGCGAGGCGCAGGAAAGCCGGCGTCGTGGTGGGCTGTGATGGCAATTCGAGGCACTCCTGCTGGGGTAGCTCGGACATCAACGCAAGAGGTGAGTCTCTCTTTGATTATATACTTAGCGAAAACTTGTCTATTTGTAATAGGGGGAGCGACCCTACGTTTGTAACTTCGGTAAGGGAGGAGGTCTTGGACCTTACCCTGGTGCCATCTGAATTGTTATCCCGTATCTCGAACTGGAGAGTTCTTAACGATCACTCCTTCTCTGATCATAGGTATATTCAATTCTCCTTGGGCGATCCGTGTCCCCAAAATCGTCCCTATAGGAATCTGAGGAACACGGATTGGGATCTTTACTGTAAGAAGCTGCAGGAGTTTCTTCCTGAGGAACCTCAGGGAAACTTACTCCTGTCGGAAAGTTCGATTGACAGCTTAGTGGAAAAATTCACCGTAGCTTGTAATAAATCGATTAATATTTCGTGTCCGCTGAGGAGGCCTTCGGGGCAAATCTAAGCCGTACTGGTGGACTTTGGAAATTTCGGAGCTCAGGGCTTCGAGTATAAGACTTTTTAACCTGGCGAGGAAGAGCAAAAAACCCTCGGATTGGGAACTCTATAAGATCGGACTGGGAATATATAAGTCCGAAATAAGGAAGGCTAAGCGGGAATCGTGGAGAAGTTTCTGTGAGAACGGCGAAGGATGCCACGAGTCCTCCAGGCATAGACGGGTGCTCCCGAGGGCTCCCGTCCCCTTGGGATGTCTCAGGGACGACTCGGGAAACTGGGCGATGAGCAGTGAGGAGTCGCTCAAACTTCTCCACGATTCCCACTTCCCCAGAAACCCTGAAACATGTGAGACTACAGGCGTGGAACCAGGTGCCATCTATGTCCATCCTTGCGACATGTTAGAAGAGCGTCGCCTACTCTGGGCGTTACGCTCCTTTAAAGCGTTCAAGTCGCCGGGACCTGATGGTATCATTCCTGCCCAGTTGCAGATGTGCGAACGGGTGTCGTGTCGGTGGTTGGCGCCTATTTACGCGAGCTGCATAAGTAGGGGCTATATTCCCAGACTTTGGAGGAATGTAAGGGTTATATTTATTCCCAATGCGGGTAAGACCTCTCATGCAACCCCAAAGGACTTAAGGCCTATCAGCCTCTCTTCTTTTCTTTTGAAGACCCTGGAGAGGCTGATTGATCTTCATATAAGAGAGGAAATACCGCGAGAGCGTCTGTCGCATGCTCAGCATGCCTACTCGAAGGGCAGGTCCGTGGATACGGCCCTGCATATGGTTGTTAGCGTCATTGAAGAGTCTCTTGAACACAAGGACTTTGCAGTTGGTGCCTTTCTGGATATAGAAGGTGCCTTTAATAACATTCAGCCACAGGCAATAGTCGGATCCTTGGCGGAACTTGGGGTTGAGCCGGGTCTGGTAAGGCTCATCAATCACCTTCTCCAGGACAGAACTGTCGTGGCGGAATGTGGCAACGCCTCCATCCAGCGAAGGGTGAGTAGAGGCACTCCACAAGGAGGGGTTCTCTCGCCACTCCTTTGGGTCGTTGCTATCAATGGCGTACTGAAGGAGCTGGAAAGGGAAGACTGCACGGTTATTGCCTATGCTGACGATGTTGCTCTCATTGTCAGGGGTAAGTTTTTGAGTACCCTTTTTGATATCTTGCAGAGGTACCTTAATATGATCGTGAAATGGTCTGCAGGGTGTGGACTCGCGATAAATCCTAGCAAGACAGAGCTGGTATTATTTACCAGGAGGTACAAAGTACCGGTCGCCCATCCTCCTTCACTAGGTGGCGTCCCGTTGGTGCTTTCTGACCGGGTCAAGCATCTGGGCTTGATTCTGGATAGGAAGCTCTCCTGGGGGCCAAATATTGAGGAAAGGGTGAAAAAGGCTTCGGTTGCGGTGTACTGTTGTCGGGGTGCTATTGGGAAGAGATGGGGCCTCTCTCCCAAGGTAAACTATTGGCTTTATGAGACTATAATAAGGCCTTTAATGTTTTATGGAGTGGTGGTCTGGTGGAACTCACTAGACAGGTTAAGCAGCTAGAGCGGTTGCAGCGGTCCGCGCTCATTGGGATCAGTGGGGCGCTTAGGACCACACCCACTCTCGCGCTCAATGTTATGCTTAACGCGCTTCCTGTGGACATTGCAGGCAGGGTTGCAGCAGCCCATGCAGCAGCCCGGCTAGAGTGCAATGGATACAGATTCAGCTCGGCCTTTGGGCATTCTAGGATCCTTGCCAGTTTCGACTTTGTCCCTCCGGAAACAGATTACTGTCTGCCGGCTCCAGCTCGGAGTTGCTCCCTATCCACTTACATCCCGCGTAGGGAGGAGTGGAAGGAGGGTGGCTTGTGGGGCGGTGGTACGGTGAACTTTATCACGGATGGCTCGAAGCTGGATGGTAAGGTTGGGGGAGTTCTCCCTCAACCGTAAATTTAGGCTTCCGGACTATTGCAGTGTATTTCAAGCAGAGGTGGCCGCAATAAAGGAGGCAGCCGATTGGCTACTTACCAATGTAATGCCCTCTAGACGGGCCAACATTTATTCGGATAGTCAGGCCGCTATTAAGGCCTTAGGATCGCTAATGGTAAGATCAAAACTGGTCAGGGAATGCCTGACTTCCCTCGCAGCCGCCTCGGAATATCTCGACGTTAGACTAATTTGGGTACCGGGCCATAGCGACATTGCAGGGAACTGCATGGCTGATGAGCTTGCTCGGCAAGGTACCCTGGAAGTCATTTCTCCTTGCAGGGAGGGGGGTGGGGGCTCCTTTGACTGCCTACGGGCTTCCCTGGGCAGATGGGCTTTATGTCGTCTCAGCGAGCGCTAGGAAATTGCCACGACATGCAGAATTGCAAGGTCCCTCTGGCCGAGAGTGGATCGTGGGCGCTCAAGGGAGCTGATGTCGCTTACTAAGCGGCAACTCTCGACCCTGGTTGGTGTTTTGACTGGGCATTGTCCGTTGGGTATTCACGCGGTTAGGCTAGAAATAGTCTCTGACCCTTTCTGCCGCAGCTGTATGGAGGAGGATGAGGTGGATTCATCTTGTCATTTTCTGCTCAGCTGCCCGGCATTTGCGAGACTGAGGTTCAAGTACCTAGGCTCGTACTTCTTTAGCTCTCCAGAAGACCTTTCTGGAGTGGAGATTGGTAAGTTGCCTGACTTCATTCGGGGCACGCAACATTTCTCAGGTTAATCTTTCCTGACTTTCCGATTCACGTTACCGTTCATAAATTAGGTGGTATCACAACGGACTCCTACTATGTCTAAGTGGGTTCCCTTTGGGAACTACCACAGTAACCTAACCTAACCTAAGCTCGTGTTTGCGAACAGTTGCCTTTGGTATAACCCTTGAGTTTAGCGTTAAACAAATAGCACAATTTAAATTTTTGATACAATTTCTTCTTCAGACGTATTACGATCAATTGGCAAATAATGGCTGATAAGATTGTGTGAAAGTCAACGTTTGATTCAAATAAGTGAGTCTTCAAACAATCTGGATACCCAGCCGCATCATCGAAGTCGATTCCAATAAATGGTGATATAAAAAGATATCTAAGAGCGAATCTGTATGCTTTGATACTCTAGTGGGGAATTTCGTTGGTATTAAATTTAGAGTGGGGCATTGCTGAAGCCATTCATAGAGGATTCGCCCGTTAGGTTTTACTGCATTTCAATCTCCACAAATATGATTTTTTACTTATTAAGAGAGTCCAATATTTGCTTACGATCACTTACCTTGTGGGCGATTATACAATGAAACGAATGAAATTTCTTTACCGCTTGTGATAAAAATTTTCAGCGCTATATTTTCTAAATTAAGTGTTTACCAATATTGATCAATTCATAAAGGGTCTTGCAATAGGGACGCTACAAAAGTAAACCGATAGAGACAGCAAACGACGCCATATTTTTCCCCGCTCTTTTGACATTTCTCTTCAGTAAGGTTTGCCATTTTATCGTGGAAAGATATACGATCCAACAACGAGTCAAAATTATTAAAATTTACTACCGAAATTCGGAGTCAATGGCCTCAACTTTAAGAGCGCTACGTCCAATTTATGGTCGTCGTCATTTCTGGCTGAATGGCTTCGTCAATAACCAAAGTATGCGTTATTGGGCAGGCAGCAATCCACACGTTCTCTATGAGTCGACATTGCATCCCGAAAAATTACGGTTTGATGCGGTTTATGGGCCGTTGGCATAATTGGGCCGTACTACTTCAATGATGATCAAGACCGGCGCTTTACTGGGAATGGGAATCGCTACCGCTCAATGATAACCGAATATTTTTGGCCCGAATTGGATGATATGGACTTGGACAATATGTGGTTCCAACAGGACGACGCCACAAGCCACACAGCGAATGTCACAATCGATTTATTGAAAACCAAGTTTGGTGAACGTGGTATCTCACGCAATGGCCCAGTCACTTGGCAGCATCGGTCGTGCGATTTGACGCCTTTAGATTATTTCCTGTGAGACTACGTCAAGTCTATGGTCTATGCCAACAAGCCAGCGACGATTGATGAACTTCGTACGAATATCGAACGTGAAATTGCGGCAGTATCGGGCGATTTATGCTTGAAAACCGTCGAAAATTGGGTTATGCGTCTGGACTTCTGCAAGCCTGTCCGTGGAGCATATGCAAAAGAAATCGAGTTCCATACCTAATGGTATCGAATGTTCTTTCACAGGAATAAAGAATTTAATTCATATCCCAAAACGTTTCTGTTTTATTTAAAAAAAAAACGTTTGTAGCTTTCCTATTGCAAGATCCGATATATATTATGTTCTCTAAAACATATAGCGGTTGCAGTACCAGTAGCGAAACTACAGTGTTTCGCTTTGTTTATCTGTCTAATAAATGTATAACCTTTAAAATTTGTTTGACTAAGACGATACACGACTATCAAAATTACATCCGGTTTTTGCTTTTTTTAAATATATTATAGTAATGTCGTTTCTGTTTTGATATCCAGTAGTTGACGTTTAAAAATACACAGTTAAAATTTTTATTGCTCATGGTTAATACGTAATTCTGTAAGTAAGCCAAAAAGCGCAATTGATTTTTTATCATCATTGCTTTATAATTTGTATATTATATTGTGAACGAGACAGTAGCACTTTTTCATACAGTCAGATATATCCCTACGAAACAATCTACTGCATTCGCTACTTTTATTATTTAGTGGGCTAGTTTATGTTAACCTGGGTTTCCTTCCCTTCGACAACAAGTTTGATATTTTCCCCTCCTCAACTATGACTGAAGCAAACGTGTGAGACGAATTTCGCGATATGTGACCTTGCGTAGAGGCAGATGCTCTTAGAAACGGTTTGTTATTTCTTAAGCTATTACGCCCCTTTCTACGTTTAATAATTTCTTGCTTTTTTCGAAATTTTAGGTAGTTTGCAGTATGACCTTCTATGTTACAGGTTACACAACGTATTGTTTTAACTAACCTACCTGTCCCGTTATCAGTACATACGTTTTCTTTTTTTGTTTTTCTCTTTTGGAGGAATATTGCAAATTACAATTACTACCTACATGTGTGTATTATCTTTGGCTGTTTTAGCACTGAGATGGTATCACGGGCTTTAGTTTTTAATATATAGTTAATATATTTAGTAGAAACCTGTAACTTTTGAATTAGAGTTCAACTAAATAAGCCATTTGTCATCTATGGACTTCGTCAGTTTTACAATATCAGTGTCAAGTCTAAGAATTTCGTCTTGGTGTACATATATAGAATTTTAAGAAAATATTTATTCATTTTATAGTCGGCTGTTACACATGAACTTTTATGTGTAACATTTTTGTTAATAATATCAAATGTCAGTCACCGACTACTTTTCGTACCGTGCACATCGTTCGCTACGCATTTTTTTCATTTTTTCAAAATCTCTCGTAAATAGTAAATGCCATAGTGTTTCTATATATATGCTAAACAACCGTTTTTAATATTGCGCAAGTCCATTCTTACCACGGCCGAAGGGCCGCCTAACCTCAGATCTAACAGATTCGAGCTTCCGCAGAGCAATCAAACGAAAAATCAGCATAACCGAAACTTGAAGTGCACTTTGAACTACCTACAATACAACTTTCAGATCCTAAATTTATCACTATTGAAGCTACAGACAGCGAAAATCCGCTTTCCAAATTTTCGTGTTTCGCAGTGCATGACTCGTTGAAAACGACAAGTAAGGAAACTGTAACAATAAATGAGCTCAGAGACGGCAAAATCTTGCTGCTTGTGAAAAATTGTCAATTGATGAAAAATGCATAGATACCAAAACCTTGCAATAACTTCTAGGAGGTATAATGCTGAACTACACAAAGGGAACAGTTTTTGCACCACTCATTAATTCAGTTACCGATTATCGATACGACTATATACTCCGACACCAATGCGCTGCAAAAACTGTCAGCTGCTTGGGCATACGGGTAAGCACTGCAAACGACCTTCTACATTCCCATTACAATCGGTAAACCGGAATGCGGCATCAGTCAGGTGCAACTCGTGCCAGGGCTGGTGCCATTCCGCGTGTGTTCTGGTCTGCGCACCACCATGGTCGGGTCACTACCTGGCTTCATGCAGTAGAGCTCCGCAACTGCACACGCCTGTAGTGGCGCTGCCAAATAACACCTCAAGGCAGCCTAATGTGCCACTACATGTGCAGCAGAAACCAGGTGAGCAACATCACCCTTCCCTCACACCTCTCTCCGCGACGACTCTTCCAAACGAGACTCCTTCAGCTGAACTGCAACGGGCTGCAGGGGAAGATTGAGGAGATAACCGACTTCATGAGTCGGCACAACCTATTAGTAGCTGCGATCCAAGGAAACGAAATTGCACAGCAACTCAACCTTGGCGAGTTGCAGCGGCTAGAACGTGCATCGTAAGGATCGCAAGCGAGGTAATGGTGGTGGCTTAGCATTCATCACCCATCACACAGTGCAGTATCGTCTTACCGAAGAAGACATCGACCGCAGGGACACTAGCTTAGAATGCCAAAGAATAGCTGTCCGGTCAGGCGATGTCAAGCTCGAAATATTTAATGTTTATATACCCACTGTCACCTGCTGCCAGGCAGGATATCACCCTGACATAGGTGCGCACATAGACTGCACCCAAATATTGCAGTGTAATATTTGATACAAAAATTAAATATACGTAAATATTTAGTAAGTCTCATATCCTCCATAAAGTTTTGTTCAAATTCATTATCAGTAGCTATATAGTGCTAGTGAAATATCCTACCTCTAACCACAAAGTAGAAGTGAAATTTGAATTGCACTATTTTTAAGTGCTTAGCCCTCGCATGAAGCATTGGAGAACAAAAGTACTAAGTACACACTTGAACAAAGCCTGGTGTATTAACTCTTATTTACTCGTTACGGATTAACATTAGTACAAGTATGTACGGTTGCAAAGTACTCAGCGAAAAGTAAACGAAAACAGCACAGAGCGCAAGGGAAATAAGAGATCCATTCCAAAGTGATAAGTAAAACAAACCTTGATTACCTCACATTAATAGTTTAGTTTTCAGGAATTTTAAACGAAGTGGCTGACAACTTTGGCATAGATAACTAGATACGAAACTCTGTAAATTGCTCACAAAATAGGGGCACTGTACTTATGTTTAATGATGGCAACATTGCCACTTCAGTCCCTCTATTATCAGCTGTCTGGGAAAAGGCAAGCTGCCAGAGGCAAATTCGCGAAATAATTGGCAAAAGCAGTGCGTTTTCTAGTTGGATAGAGAAAGGGACTGAATGTTGTCTTGCTAAAAAGTCATGATATTTGTATTGAGATATTAAAACGAGTGTGTAAATTAAGTATTTTGCCTGGCGGCAAAAGAAAAAAATGTTTTATTTGTTTTATGAGCTCAACTTTATTCAATAAAAGCAGGCTTAGAACTAAACTTACAAAGTGTTGGCAAATAACGAGGAAAGGGAAATCAACAATGCCACGTGACCGTTGCATTTCGGCAAGTAGTAGACATAGCGTCAGCATTATTTCCACACGCGCAAAGGTGTACCGTGGGAAACAACAACAAAACTTACGAATGTTTTGATAAATGCAATATTGGAATTTTTCCTATGTAAAGCTTGAAATAAATGGTGATATAGCTTGCATTTGATTTCTGAACGTTAATAAGGAATATAGCGCTTAGTTTCACATGTAATTATTGTTTATAATAGATAGAAACAAAATCCACTAAAACCGAGGATTACACACATTTTATTTAAGAAGCTAGGTATATGTTTATTTTTAAATGCTTCTAAATGTATATATATGTAGATCTATACGTACGCAGCGTTTGATGTTCAACCAGAAAAGAGAGTTTATTCTTCAAATTTCGCGACTTATATACTAGTTACAATAATTGAAAACGAAAATAAGATTAAATGTGTTTAAAAAAGAAATAGAAGAAATGTCAAAACAATGGAATGACCTCGTTGTTGTTAACCTTTGTGCGGAGGAGAAAGTGATGGTCGGATTAGGTCGTCACGAATAAATACCTGCTCGCAACTCTTTAAGCCCGAGTGTATGAACACCTTCTGCTTTGTGTGCCAAGCCGTGTCAACTGGCCGCAATTTCTTCATGCACTGGCGAAGTTGCTTAATCATATCGGTATCGTTGCTGGTCGATGCACTGTCCGTGAAAAATTCAGAGGGCAGCCGAAGACTTTCGCCGTACACTAAATAAGCGGGAGAAGCGCCCATATCTTCTTTGTATGTAGACCGTAATCCCAACAAAATGAGTGGTAAATACGACATCCATTGGTTTGCGTCATGGCATAGAATAGCTGCTTTCAGCGTGCGGTGCCATCTCTCGACCACACCATTTGTTTGAGGGTGATACGGCGTTGTGCGAAAGTGGCGGACTCCTAGTAATTTCAGCAACTGCTGGAACAAAGCGCTCTCGAACTGCCGCCCAAGATCGGATGTGATGGTCAGTGGCACGCCGAACCGTGAAATCCATCCATTTAATAATGCCTTAGAAACAGTCGGGGCTGTCATATCAGGTATTGGCAACGCTTCTGGCCAACGCGTAAATCGATCGACGATAGTAAGACAATATCGGTTGCCTTCAGATGGTGGAAACGGTCCAACCAGATCAATGTGCAAGTGTTCAAATCGTGCACTAGGAGACTGCCGTCGCTGTAATAGGCTTCGATTTTGCCGGATCGTTTTGCTTCGCTGACACTGCAGACAGCTACGAGCGAAATCCTTGCTATCCCGCTGGATCCCAGGCCAAACAAGTCGCTCTGTTACTAGTCGCGTTGTTCCCCTTGCACCTGGGTGCACCAGATTATGAGTTGAGCGCAGAAACATTTGTGTGAATTTTTTGGTTATAAACGGCCGGACACGACCAGTCGAAGTGTCGCAGTACAAACTTTTCGAGCTAAAAGGAAGAACAAAACTTTTAAGCTTAAGTGAGTGATGAACATTACCATCCAATAAGCCTTTCAGATCTTCGTCGCTACGCTGGTCGTCGGCAAAATCATCGTTAATTACAGGCTCAGGCGCAAGCGACTGTATTCGCGAAAGCAAATCAGCAGCTACATTATCTTCGCCACTCACATGGCGAATATCAGTGGTGATTTGCGATATAAAATCAAGTTGGCGTACCTGACGACTGGAAGCTTTATCCAGATTTTGTTAGAATGCAAAACCTAGCGGCTTGTGGTCCGTATATATGTGGCAGCATCGACCTTCCACCATGTATCTGAAGTGTCGGCAAGCTAGATAGACTGCTGTCAGCTCTCTATCGTAGGTGCTGTATCGGCTTTCTGCGCCAGAAAACTTGCGAGAGAAAAATGCTAATGGATGTAGCGTACCGTCCTTTACTTGATTTAACACAGCGCCAGCGGCAAAGCTAGAAGCATCGTCCCATAATGACAATTCCGCATCATGTACCGGATGGACGAGTAATGCGCAATTTGCTAACTGCTGCTTGCAGGAGTTGAAACACTGTATGGTCTCTTCAGTCCACGAAAGTGCAGTTGTATCATTTCGACGATTGCCAGGAACCATGTCAAAAAGCGGAGCTTGGGTTTTCATGGCGTTTGGTAAGAAGCGGCGGTAAAAATTCAGCATCGCCAAGAATCGCTTTAAGTCCTTAGCTATGGTAGGTTGTTTAAACATAAGCAATGCTTCAACACGCTCAGGAAGTGGTCGGATGCCATCCTTAGTTATGCAATGACCGAGAAAGCGTAGCTGCGAAACGCCAAACTCCGATTTTGCGACGTTGATCGTCAGATTATTATCTTTCAGCCGTTGAAAACCTTGTCGAAGATGACTTCGATGCTCATTCGCGGAGGAAGACACAATACAGACGTCATCCAAATAAACAAAAATAAAGTTGAGCCCGCGTAGAACCTCATTTATGAGCCTTTGGAAGGTTTGGGCTGCATTCCTTAACCCGAAGGTCATATGAGTAAACTCATAAAGTCCGAAGGGCGTCGTTATCGCTGTCTTGCAGATATCTTCTTCATGGATAGGCACTTGATGAAAAGCCTTCTTCACGTCTATTTTGGAAAAAATGCATTTGCCAGCCAAAATACTGGAGAAATCGTGAAGAAAGGGCAGCGAATATCGGTCCGGAATGGTAAGCGCATTCAAAGCCCTGTAATCTCCACATGGGCGCCATGAGCCATCGGCTTTATGCACCATGTGCAATGGGCTCGCCCAACTACTACTGGATGGCCTACAAATCCCAAGTTTCAGGAGCAATTCAAATTCAGTTTTCGCTGCTACGAGCTTCTCTGACGAAAGGCGCCGCGGTCGTGCGTAAACAGGCTGACCAGTGGTGATTATTCGGTGCTTAACTGACGATTTCGTTGCTGCGTTTAGCGAGCGCGAATGTGTAATATTACAGAACTCATGAAGAATGCTTGAAAAAGTAAAACTTGAATCGAACGTCTTAATACTCGATGCGCACGTTTTGTCGATCTCACAAATCCATCGCAACTCCGTTTTGCTATCCAGCAAGCATCTTTGTTTTAAGTCGACCAAAAGTCCAAAATGAGTAAGGAAATCAGCTCCGATAATAGCTTGAGGGACATCAGCTATGATGAAGTTCCATACGAACTCCCGTCGCAAGTTGAGGTTGAGTTTAAAAATGGCCTCACCAAATACTGGAATGGGAGAACCATTTGCGGCAAACAGTTTCATACCGTTTGATGTAGCTCGGACTGCGTTAGCGCACTTTGGAACAACAGAAACGTCAGCACCTGCGTCTACTAAAAAATGCATTTTTGTTGTCGTGTCGTAAATGCGCAATCGGTATGATTCTACGGCTTCAGATAGTTTGCCCAAACCTGAAACCGAAGCACCCAAGCTGGCCTATAGAGGCTTTTTCGTTGGTAAAAAACTGCAAGGTTGTCGGCATTTCGCAGCCTTCTCACCAAACTTCGCGTGGTACCAGCAAGCGTCGTTGTTAGGCTTAGCCTGAGGCAAAGGACGGCTACGAGATCTGGATCGTGACCTTAAACGTCCTTGTTGACCCTTATTTTCGAGATGTCTTTGCACGTGCTTGGTGAGCTCAGCAATTTCGAGTTTTAGGTTAGAAACCTCGCTGACTGCTGCAACCTCGTGTACTTGATTGTCGTGCATGCCGATTGTTTCTGTGATGGAGTCAGCAATTTTTAATTTCTCCACGATAGGAACACTCGTTGCTATTAGTGCCGCTTGTACGTACGGTGGTAATCTGCTTATCCATAAATCATGCAGAATGCTGTTGCTTAAGGTTGCGCCAGCAGCCCGTTTCATGTCGTTAAAAAGTTCGCTGGGGCGCCGGTCACCGAGAAGCATGTCTTTAAGCACTTTTTGTAGCCGGCGCTGCTGGCTATCGGAAAAATGTTCTACAAGCTTCTGTTGGATGTACTCGTACTTCCCATTCAACGGTGCAGCTTCTATCGTTGGCCGTAATTCCATTAGCTTTGTAGGTGGAACGCTGGCAAGAACAATGTTAAACTTCCTCGCATCGTTGTTTATGGACGACGCTTCGAACCAAAAGTTCAAAGAGTAAAAATATGCTTCGATGTTGTCCTCTGTCCTCACAGGCAGCGGCAAACGTGGTGCAGGACCTGGAATGTCTAGAATATTCGCGTCGGACGCTCGTCCCGCGGAAACCACATTACTATCGTTCAGCGGCATTGCGGTGAAGAAGAGACTTCTTTTATATTCGCGATCGGTGGTCACCAATTGTAGATCTATACGTACGCAGCGTTTGATGTTCAACCAGAAAAGAGAGTTTATTCTTCAAATTTCGCGACTTATATACTAGTTACAATAATTGAAAACGAAAATAAGATTAAATGTGTTTAAAAAAGAAATAGAAGAAATGTCAAAACAATGGAATGATATGTAGAGTTGTTTCTTAGAGTTGCGCGCCATCTCAAGTTAACGCCGGCAAATAGTAAAAGGTTGCCACATATATATATATTAATATATGCTGTATTATATATAAATAAATACATATTCTTTTATATTGGCAGTATTAGTTAGTTATTTATCATGCGGATTTTCTCATTAAAAAAAAAAAAAACATACTTGTTCCTTCCGCTCATTTTTATTTTTTATTGCAATTTCAATTATCCAATTTCAATGGTTGTGCAGTAGCTAAAAAATCTCCTAAAAATGCTTTAAAATTCCCAAAATTGATTTTTCCATAGTTGCTCGATTGGAAAATATTATAAAAAGTGCGCATTTTGACAGTGCTTTCACGAAGCAAAGGGTTTTATATCTGGTTAAGTTGCACATTAATAGGTCAATTCGACTAATATACCAACAAATTTGATTTCCGAAAGTTATAATCTCTTCTAGTAACCACTATTTTGGCGCAAATGGTAACGCTGTTAACAGTCGTTCGAATAAAAATGCCGAATGTGCATATTTAATTAGGCGCTATTGCCAGGCTTAATACATGCCTACATATGTTTCCAAAATGTATTTCAGCTTGCTTTGCGTTTGAAAAAATATACATATTTTGCCGCTTTTGCCACTTTGTAGTCATCTAATCAAATAGGAAGAAAATTCACCGGTAATAACTATGCACACAATGCAAACAGAGTGTAAGAGTGTTAATAGTTTTGTTACCGCTTCAGAAGATACACTTTAGGTTACCTCGCCAACGAACAGTGTATCAGCATGCCCATGGGGATGTTGTTGCCGTCATCAGCGATTTTGAATTCGGGATGTCGATCATGCTCGCCGACGCTTTCGCTGTCACTATTCAGAAAAGTAGAGAAGTGTCCCTCCACAATTGAAGTGTGCCTTGTTCATCATTCATCGGGTCACCGTTTTCATCTACAGGAATTTGTCCCGGTCTAACCCTCCATAAGTCGCCGCATCTTCTGATAAAAATTGTTTTTCCTATCGGCTAGCATCTTAATTTCTTTGCACTCACGTATATCGACTCCCTCTTCTTTCCGCGAATAATACGCCCACCTTCCTTTCTCAAGTCCCGATAGCGTTCCCATACAGTTCGAGTTGCGTCCGACCGCAGGCAGCAGCCTTGCTTTCCACAGGGGCGTGGCATCTCTCATCGTAGCAGCTGTTTTTTCAAAGTCCCTTTCATTTAATTTCTTAGATAACTGTGGTGATGGCCCTTACTCTCACGATTATATCAACCAGCCAGGCAGCGGCAGCGGCCAATAAATGGCTCTAGGTGCATGCCCTTAAATCATGGTCCTTTATACGTTTCATGTGGTTCCCATCAAAAGAAGGAGATCTCAATGGGGTTTGCTTAAATTTTTCAACCCTAGCCAAGCGCACAAACAGCTATTGAGCACTTTTTGTGGTAATGCCACAGTTATATAGCCGCATCAATTGGTAAACATACGCTACTTATTTTAGTGGACCTTTAAACCTCGTTCGCTGGAGTGGGTCTACTAAAACTCCGCCTCTTTCAGCCTTGATACAAGGCTCCAGACGGATTGGTTTTGCGCATCTTGCATATGAGTTGATCACGTTGCCCAGTAAAGGCGAACAGGGATGTTAGGGTCGGGATTGAGTACGACCGCTCAATTGTAACTGCACACTTAGAGGGCATCTGAATACGAATACAATTGCATGTCCACCAGCATAGTTATCCAATACCTCTTGTTCTTTATTCCTTTTGAAAATATAAAAATTAGCGATAATAGGTGCACAGCCCAAAAAGAACTCCTTAGTTGAGGCAAATTCCGAAACCTTGGTCAATCATTTACTGCCTCTATCTTCCCTCAGCAGTTCAGTCAGGTCACTTTGTGACCCCAGTAACTTACTTTTCGTTCTCAAATATCGAACATTTTATAACAATTAACTTGAAACCAGCGCCAATGATCCTTTGCAAAGCTTATGCCAATTTTTTTGCTGTTCTTCAAAGCTTTTTCCCAATACGATGATATCGTCGAGGTATCCCAAAAATGTTTTCTAGTGTAATCCTTTTAGCACGTGATCCAGTCTTTCAAAGGTTGCAGAAGAGTTACATAGTACAAAGGGCATCACAGTAAACCGCCATCTCTAATGCCGCAGGCTGCCTTCTCCTTGTCCTCCTCATTTACTTTCATTTTCCAATAGCCATGTGTGGAAAATCACTTCGTGCCAGATAAGGAGTCCAGAGTATAATCGATTATAGGTGGTGGATATCTATATCACATCATTTAATTTCCGGTAATCTACATAAAAACCATTCCTTTTCTTCACGAGCACTACCGGCGAACTCCATGGATTCGAAAAGCTACGCCAGAAAAGAATATGCGCCAAGGTTCTATCGAGCAAATTGTATGAGAAATTGAAGTCAACCATCAGCGAGCTGATTGGACCTTATCAGTCTGGCTTCAGACCTGGTAAATCAACTATCCATTACATATTCGCGATACGCCAAATATTGGAAAAGACCCATGACAAAATGATCGGCACATATCATTGCTTTGTCGACTTTAAATCAGCTTTCGACAGCACGAGTAATACGGCTATGTAAACTGACGTCGAACAACACCACTCAGGCTCAGGTCAGGCAGAACTGAGAAGGACCTCTCCGAGCCCTTTGATACCAACCGAGGTTTCAGACAGGGTGACTCCCTGTCGTATGATGGAAAAGATTATTCAAGCTGCAGAATTAAACTGGTCAGGCACTATCTGTTATTAGAGTGTGCAACTAATGGTATATGCCGAAGAAATCGGCATCATTGGCCTCAACAGCCGCGCCGTTGGATTTGCTTTTTCCAAGCTGCAACAAGTGCTACGTTGGGCTGAGTAGGCAAATGAGCAGTAAAGGTATCCTTCGACGACCGAAAAGCTGTTGTATAAGTTTTGTAACCACAGTAACATAGTACAGCTAATTAAGATCCAGCGGCTACTTTAGCTATGGCATGTTGTACTTATGGAAGAAAATACTCCAGTCCTGAAAGTATTCCAGTCGGTACCCACTTGAGGTGGCATAGGAAGAGGAAGGCCTCCTCAGGAAAGACCAGGTGGAGAAGGCTGCAGTTGGTGTCTCTAGCTAGTGCCAGCAAAGCAGAGGCGCAACTAACGCGCCGTGTTGAAATCAGCCAAAATTGCCTGGGCGGTTATAGCGCCAATCTAGAAGAATAAATATTTCATTATTTGGTTAGCTATATCGACTCCGCCCATTTTAGAATTAAATTAAAAAGTTCAAATACTAGAAAACTACCTTCTTCTGAGTTGTCTTCACCTGAACAATCACATTCGTTTTCTATATCATCATCGGATGAGAACCTGGCATGGGAGTCTTGAATAACATTTAGGGCCATTTAAAGGTCTGAATCCTTTGATAAGTCTCTGTTTTTTCATGAAATTCATTAGATATCACAATTGTGCGCTTCCATTCTTCACTTACGCCCAAGTAACACAATTGTGTTACCTGATTTAAAAAAAAAAATCTTAATATTTACACGTTAGCACAATAAATGGACTAAGCCTTACCAGAGGACACGCTCAACACCGAAATTTACTAGGGTAGATAAAAAAATTCGGACTTACTGCTGGTCATCGCACTGATCACTCCGAGAGAAATGTTTCATTTATTGCCCAAAGTCACATGAACATATGTAGTTACATAATCTAATTTTTTTATAGTTAACTGTTATCCTACCATACAGAATATTTATCTAGGAGCTTTTTTTTTTTTTTTTTTTTTAAAGATTGAAACTAAGTATAACTTAATTATAGTTCAACAAATAAAGCCATGGCTACAGCGGCCTTAAGCTAATTACTGGTCTTGATATTATAAATCCTATTTTATGGCTAACGATTCAGTGTGTGTGTATGTTTGGGTTTACGGTAGTGTTTGGTTTTTACGGCTATTGTTTTTACATTTCATTGTATATGTTGCAGTACTTCATATAGTTTATTAAAGCTTTTAAGTTGTGAACTGTGGGGTTACTGAGGAGTTCTGTAGGGTAAGTGTCGTGGAGAGATTGACGATGGGTTGCAAAATGTGGGCATGTGTCTAGGATGTGGAGGACTGTTGGTAGAGGGCTATTACAATACTTGCAGTGGTTTGGAACGTTTTTGTCGATTAGATGCTGATGTGTGAGTCTAGTGTGTCCTAGCCGCAGCCTTAGAATCTTAGTTTGCTCCTTTCTAGAAAGTTCGTTTGGCTTGACTTTTAAGAAATCATTAGCTGATTTTACGTTTCTATTTATATGGTTATACCATCGAGATACGAGATTATTAGGAGTGTTTTGTTGAAAGTGTATTTTTAAGCGGTTTTTAATATCTGAGAAGAGCATATTCGGTGTAGTTATAAGTGGTGCGAATAATGCGTTTTTGGCTGCTAGATCCGCTAACTCGTTCCCTTGTATCTGGGCGTGGCCTGGAATCCACATCAGTTTGATTTTTTCTGGTATTTTTAAAAGAAGTTGTTGAATAGTGTTGATATAGAAATTTGTAGTGTTTAGGTTTTTTATAGCGTTTAATGAGCTTAAAGAGTCGGTGCATATAGCACATTTCATTGTTAAATTTGACGCATGTTTTACTGCTTCGTGTATGGCTATTAACTCAGCGGAATAGCTTTTGCTGTATTGAGGAAGGATAGCGTTCTTGACAATTTTGTTGTTTTTAACTATACTGTAGCTACTACTGTCGTTTTGTTTCGATCCATCAGTAAACATTATTTGGAAGTCTTTTAGTTCATCAATTAGTTCATGGAATTTTTGCCTGTATACCTCCGGTGGAGTATAATCTTTTTTTTGGTAGCTGAGTGATGTGTTGACCATGGAAAGGTTGAGATTACATGGTGGCACTGGGGAGATTGTTTGGGCTTTGTGGCTTAAGGGAATATCGAACTGCTGTGCAAAGTTTTTAATTCTACTTAGACAGGATTGGACCCTGTTATTTCTAGGCTTTTTAATTTTTGAAAGAAGTGTAGGGAGAGGGGAATGGTCGTAAATGAGGAGGGATTTGCTGAGTTTGGCGGTGATGAAATCCCTATAGTTGTTTAGTGGTTATATACCTGCTTCACATAACATGTTGGATGTGGGAGTAGTTCTGTAGGCGCCTAGTGCTATTCTAACGCTAGAGTTGATGATGGTGTTTAATTTGTTGGTTACAGATTTTGGGGAATAAGCGTAAAGATAAATTCTGTAATGTAATTTTGATATTATTAGAGATTTTACTGCTGATAAAATTGATAATGTATGACAGCTGTGTTTTTGGTTCGCTAAACATTTAATTATATCAAGGCGCTTAGAAAGTGCTGAAAGGAGAAATTGAATATGATTATTCCATTTGTATTTTTTGTTGATGACTAAGCCCAATATCTTTAGGTTGTCGACCGTACTAATGTTTATATTATTGCACAACACATTCGTTGTGCAGTGGTGTTTTCTGCATATGTAGATGTTTGCATTTTGGAAGTGCGAGTTGAGCTCCTGAGTATTCAGACCAGGTCCAGATATCGTTGTTTAGATTATTAAGGTTCAGGGTGAGGTTTTTTTGCTTGTTTAGCTTCGCTATGATAATAAAGTCATCCGCATAAGCGAGGAAGTCTAACTGTTTATGTAGTGAAATTGTGGTACATAGTTTATTGTAAGCTATCAGGAAAAGTATGACAGATAGTGGAGATCCTTGCGGAATGCCGTTTTCTAATGAGTATGTTTTTGAAAGGCTAGAATTTACTTTAATTCTTATTGTTCTATTTGTCATGTAGTTCTTGACATAGTTAAAGATTTTTGGTCCTATTTTCCACAGTAAGAGTTGGTCTAAAATTGTATGTAGTCCTATTTCGTCGAATGCTTTTGAAAAGTCAAGAGATATAAGTGACAGATGGGTTTTCTTTGAGAGCGAGTCTGTGATATGATAGTCTAGATAAACTAGAAGGTCAGACACAGCTTTACCCTTCCTAAATTCCATTTGGTGGCTGTGTAGTAGTTTGCCAGCTGAAACAAACCACCATAGCCGGTTAGCAACGATCTTGTCAAGAACTTTAGCACAACACGAATTTAGAGATATGGGGCGGTAGGAATTTAACAAGGATTTGTCTGTATTGGGTTTGTGAACTGGAATAACGAGGCTATTTTTGTAAGCGTGTGGTAGATAATTGTCTGGGATGTTGTTGTAAAAAGTTGTAAGTCGATGTTTGACGTTATGTGGTAGTTTTTTTATCATTTGGTATGATATCCGGTCAAAACCAGGAGTTTTCCCTTTAAGTTTGTTTAGAGCGAGCTCTAACTCTATTTTATTGATTTTGGCTTCGATGAGGGTAGCGTTTTACTGGTATTAAATGTATAGGATTTCTTTAGTGCCTCATGTTTGTGTTTTTGGAATGTGGAAGGGAAATTTATATCTTTTGCTTCATTCGACCAAAATTGACCGAAACTATTTGCTATTTCAGATCTGTCTGTGATAATTTGGCCATTCGGGGGTTGGGTATTAATGCAATGTATTGAGACTTTGGTCTTTAGTCCACAAAAGGTGCGAATTGTAGACCATACTTTTGCTGGGGGTGTACTGGGGTTAATGTTTGCGGTGAAGGAACTAATTGATTCAGTTTTTGCTAATTTTAAATTTCGTCTGAATAGGGCTTGTGCTTTTTTGTATTTAATCATGTTATCGGTTGTAATGTTCCTTTTCAGTTTATTCCAAAAGTGGTTTTTTTGTTGTTTTAGTTTTTCTAAATTTCCGTTCCACCATGGAACCGTGTGTTTGGTAGAGACCTGAGTTTGCGGTATAGATTGGTTTGCACTTTGTATTATTGTTTTTTGGATGTTAGCATACTCTTTATTAATATTATAACTGATGGGCTTGGCGTCACTGAAGGCTTCTGCTAGAGTTTGGAATTTTTACCAGTTAGCTTTTTTAGGTTAAAAGTGGGTGCATAATTGTTTTGCAACGTATCATTTTTAGGGAAAAGTGAAATTATGATCGGATAGTGATCACTACCGAATAAGTTTGATTCCTTTTTCCAGCGATGCTGAATTGCTAATATTGGGGAAGCTAGCGTTAAGTCGACACAGGTAAACGTGTTATGTGTTGAAAAGTGAGTGGGTGAACCGTCATTCAAGAGTGTTAAGTTAGATTGTGTTAAAAATTTGAAAATGGTTGTACCCCTTTTGTTATTTTTGTTGGATCCCCAGCTAGAGTGCCAGCTATTGAAGTCACCTGTTATGAGTGGGGCGGCAGACGGGGCGATGAAACAATGTCGTTTAGACTATTGAGGGTGACTCGCGTAGATGGTGAGATGTAAACAGAGCTTACAATGAATTTGAGTTTGGATTGTATTGAGACGGTTACTATATCAAAACTACTGTGAGAGGAGGTTATAAGCTGATGTTGAAGAGATGAGTGGATTAGTAAAGCTGAGCCGCTGTAAGCATTTCGAGTGGGTGTGGATGTATATAGAGTGTAATTTGTTGGTGTAGGTATAATTTGAGTATTCTGTATATGTGTTTCTTGGAGTGACAATATCATTGGGTTATAGGATTTGAGCAGTATTTGTAGGTCAGTGTAATTATTCAAGTAACCTCTTATGTTCCATTGCAAAATAGTAAGAGTCATGTTGAGCTAGAGAAAGTCTCTTAAACTAATTAATAGTAGATACTTATATGTACTTTGTGAAAGAGTAGCTTAAGATTAGTTAGAGAGAGCGTGATTAATCTTCCATAAGAGTGGAGTCTGAGTCCTCCCACTCTTCCAGGTTGTAATTGTTGTTGCCGGGTATCTTCTGTGTTGAGTTTGTGATGTTCGTGTTGGTCCTGAGCTTAGCTTTTTTCTGTAGAAGTTTAATTGTGCTTTTTGAAGTATTCTTTGGATAAATTTTTATTTTCATATTTGATAACCGCATTGATTCAAGGTTTTTTTGTGATTTGTGATCAACAGAGAGGATTTTGGGATCACAACAAGATGCCTTAAGTTCGGCTGTTGAGTTTACAGTGTTCAATTCGAAACTACCAGTAGTGTTAATTCGTTGGACGTGGCTTGGGAGTGTATCAGTGAAGAGAGCTGTTTTCTCTTTTATGGAAGAGTGAGCGAAGTGGTGGGTAGCGTCTGTATTGGTTTTAGTGTTATTGTTATAGAGTGATTTACTGGAACTAGTTGGGGGAGTTGATGAGAGGTATTCGCAAGAGCTGTAAGTAACACGAGTTCTCACGGCACTAGCGTAAGTGTGTGACTGCTGGTTTTGTTCTTTGTACATGGCGAGAGCGGTTTTGTTGTCTACCTTTCGGAGCGTTTTTATTGCCTGAATTTCTTTTTGTTTAACGAAAATTGGGCAGTTTTTGTTGTACGGTGAATGATCGGTAGCTATTTTGTCGTTTTCCTTACAGTTGTGGCAAGACGGGAGGTTATAGCATTTTTCATTTCCTTCTGGATTTGTGTGTTGATTCAGTGTGCAGTATGGGCAAAGTTTTACGTTTTTACAAAATTTAGTGATGTGCCCAAATCTATGGCAATTTTTGCATCGTAATGTCAAAGGGATGTATGGTCGGACGTTTAATTTTTCCTAGCCAACTAACGGGTGTTTTTTTTAGGGGTATAGAACTTCGAATTGAAATAAAACACAAGAAAATCGTTTTAAGGTCCATCAATTTGGCTTTATTGGAAGGATAATTTTATGCCATTAATGTTTAAATATGATTTCGGGCATGTGGCCGCCGCGGCTGGCTCGAATAAAGCCAATTCTACAGGTCCAATTTTCAACCACTTTTTCGAGCATATGGGGCCGTATGTCGGCAATAACGCCACGAATGTTGGCTTCCAATTCCCCTAACGTTTCTGGTTTGTTGGCGTAGACGAGCGACTTCACATATCCCCAAAGAAAATAATCCAATGGTGTCAAATCACACGATCTTGGTGGCCAATTTACAGGTCCATTCCGCGAAATTATGCGCTCATCGAATGTTTCCTTCAATAAATCGATTGTGACGTGCGCTGTGTGGCATGTAGCGCCGTCTTGTTGGAACCACAACTCATCCACATTCATGCCATCCAATTCGGGAACAAAATAGTCGGTTATCATGGCTCTATACCGGTCTCCATTAACGGAAACTGCCTCTCCAGCATTATTGCGGAAGAAGTATGGCCCAATGACTCCACCAGCCCATAGAGCACACCAAACAGTCAGTTTTTGTGGATGTAATGGCGTTTCAATGGTCTCATGTGGATTCTCTTCACTCCAAATGCGGCAAATTTGCCTGTTGACGTAGCCATTCAACCAAAAATGAGCCTCATCACTGAACAAAATTTTGGCCCATACACCAAAATCACGACGCATTGCATGGTCTCGCGGCTTTAATTCTTGCACAAGCTGGATCTTGTAAGGTCGCAAGCCAAGATCTTTGCGCAAAATCTTCCATAAAGTTGATGGACAAAGCTCCAATTGCTGTGCACGGTGGCGAATCGATTCATTCGCGTCCTCTTCAACACTTTGCTCTACAGCGGCAATTGTTTCTTCGGTGCGCACTGTTCGACGTCTCTGCGGATGCGTATTATCACATAGAGTAAACGTAGTGCGAAAACGATCCATGGTTAACCGAATTAATTGCTCTGATGGACGATTATGTCGACCATAAAATTGACGGAGCTCGCGGTAAACTTCGCGAACTGAACCATTATTTTCGAAATAAATTTGCACGATTTGCAAGCGTTGTTCTTTTGTCAACCTGTTCATGATGAAATGGCAAACCAAACTGAACATAAATGACATTAGAGTTGCCAGATTTGACCACAAAATGCCAGTTTTATCTCTATTCGAAAAACAAACCTGTAAAAAAAACACCCGATAGTATTGAGTCGGGCAGTGAGAGAGTTGCAAAAGTAATTATTATTCGACCGGTTTCGATTACTGATTCATTGTTGTTGTTTTCTTTTTTCATTATTTTCTTAACTTCTGTTACATTTTGACCTTTAAGTTCGTTTAGTATTTCGTCTTCTTTTATGCCGCGCAAATCGTTACAGTAAATTACACCTTTTGTGAAGTTCAGAGAATTGTGTGTGTTCACTTCGACAAGTATGTGCGAAGAGAGCGATGTTAATTTGACGAGTTTTTCCGCTTGAGTGTGAGTTTTAGTTTTCATCAATATATCACCACTTCGTAATTTTTTGCATATTTCAATTTCGCCACATACACCGTCAATAACTTTTTTTATGAGAAAGGGTGAGACGTTTTTTAAAGTTTCATCACTTATGATTCTTTTCATTATTAAATATTTCGGACCGATTGTTTTTATGCTTAAAGTTTTGTTCTTGTCCATATGGTAGGTCGATGATGAAGGGGGTGGATCCCCGCCCACGTCAGGTGGGTCTTTCATTATGCACTAAGAGAAGAACGATGGAAGGTAAATTGTCTGAACGCACGTCTGTTCAGAATGAGCGGTAGTCAAATACTCATCTAGGAGCTTAAAATTTATTTTTTTTGCTTATGCATTATACTGTTTTTATGTGATTGTGTTGCTTTCTGTAGAATTTTTTAAACTTATATACATTATTGGGAGAATGAAAAGAAAGGACTTTTGACCCTTATTCTTAACTACGGATAAAATGTATATCTATGTAGTTTATATCAAAAATTTGTTATCTATGTTACAATACATTGTTATCTATGTTCGGTACAGTGACTAACATTGTATCTGTTAAATCGTCTATAGTAATAAATTGTTTTACTATTATTATTCAAAATATTGCGATTTTACAAAGGAAACAGATATCGTTCCGAAATTGGTAAGTTAATTTATCTCTGTTTTAGTAAATAGTTCTTTATAAGGCAATTTTCAATGTGTGACATTCTCTCAATAAATCGATGTGACGAGTTTATTAAGAAGTTATCTATTCTAAAAATTTAAATTTTTTCGTATACTGTCTTATTTGAGATTTCCGAAAACTTCCGAACTGAAAAGTTGTCTGTTTATTCCGTCACATAGCCTTAGATATCCGTTAGAGGAAATGTTGAACCAATGGATGAGCATATGAAATTATTGGTCTAATTATTTGTTTATACTATAATATATATGTATCTACATATTTAGTATTATATTGTTAGAGAGACCTCCCGTCCTTCTCCCTAAGATAACTCCTAAATATTTTGTTTGTTCTTTGGTACTTATGTTTATATTAATTTTAATGTGGGGCTCAAATTTCGGAGCATTGGCGAATATACACTTTCGTAGATCTTTTATTACAGTACATTCGCTTTTAGCCGTGTTTATCTTTAAATTCCATTTGTGAAAATATTTTCTTATTTCGTTTAGGTACACATTTACAGCTTCGTTAACTTTAGTAACGCGTGGGCGAGAACCACGAATTAGAATGTCATCAGCATGTATAAGCACTTGCATGCCTAAGGAAGTTATATGATTTATAGTGGAACTGGAAAATCGACTAGCAAGATATTAAACAAAATTGGTCATAGTAGAGAGCATTGAGGCACACCTGCACTTGTGTGTCTTGTCAGTTATCTATATATGTACATCGCTACTCACCAAGGTCCGTGATTTCGAAGTGAATTCTGATTGGCTGAAATTGGAGAAGAAGAAGAAGAGTGGACAAAACGCAGAAAACAGCGTTGTCAAATGCTGTCGGGTGTTTTTTTTACAGGTTTGTTTTTCGAATAGAGATAAAACTGGCATTTTGTGGTCAAACCTGGCAACTCTAATGTCATTTATGTTCAATTTGGTTTGCCATTTCATCATGAACAGGTTGACAAAAGAACAACGCTTTCAAATCGTGCAAATTTATTTCGAAAATAATGGTTCAGTTCGCGAAGTTTACCGCGAGCTCCGTCAATTTTATGGTCGACATAATCGTCCATCAGAGCAATTAATTCGGTTAACCATGGATCGTTTTCGCACTACGTTTACTCTATGTGATAATACGCATCCGCAGAGACGTCGAACAGTGCGCACCGAAGCAACAATTGCCGCTGTAGAGCAAAGTGTTGAAGAGGACCCGAATGAATCGATTCGCCACCGTGCACAGCAATTGGAGCTTTGTCCATCAACTTTATGGAAGATTTTGCGCAAAGATCTTGGCTTGCGACCTTACAAGATCCAGCTTGTGCAAGAATTAAAGCCGCGAGACCATGCAATGCGTCGTGATTTTGGTGTATGGGCCGAAAATGAGATTGATCTCGATGCTGATTTTCATCGCAAAATGTTGTTCAGTGATGAGGCTCATTTTTGGTTGAATGGCTACGTCAACAAGCAAAATTGCCGCATTTGGAGTGAAGAGAATCCACATGAGACCCTTGAAACGCCATTACATCCACAAAAACTGACTGTTTGGTGTGCTCTATGGGCTGGTGGAGTCATTGGGCCATACTTCTTCCGCAATAATGCTGGAGAGGCAGTTACCGTTAATGGAGACCGATATAGAGCCATGATAACCGACTATTTTGTTCCTGAATTGGATGGCATGAACGCGGATGAGTTGTGGTTCCAACAAGACGGCACTACATGCCACACAGCGCACGTCACAATCGATTTATTGAAGGAAACATTCGATGAGCGCATAATTTCGCGGAATGGACCTGTAAATTGGCCACCAAGATCGTGTGATTTGACACCATTGGATTATTTTCTTTGGGGATATGTGAAGTCGCTCGTCTACGCCAACAAACCAGAAACGTTAGGGGAATTGGAAGCCAACATTCGTGGCGTTATTGCCGACATACGGCCCCATATGCTCGAAAAAGTGGTTGAAAATTGGACCTGTAGAATTGGCTTTATTCGAGCCAGCCGCGGCGGCCACATGCCCGAAATCATATTTAAACATTAATGGCATAAAATTATCCTTCCAATAAAGCCAAATTGATGGAGCTTAAAACGATTTTCAATTCGAAGTTCTATACCCCTAAAAAAAACACCCGATATATTTGAGCAACTACTTTCAAATGGGCATTTTTGGTATAAAATATTGTTACAGAGTTTAATATCAACATCAAAAGTTAAAAGTTCAACGAAAACTGGAGTAATATAAAAATATTAGTATAGTAATGAAAAAGCCACGGAAAACCTATGTGCCCTGAAATTAACTGCTGATTTTATTCTTATTTGGATTATTATCACGAATGTCATTATTTAATTTGCGAGATATATATAATATATACATTTATATATATAATTATTAAAATAAATTCAAAGACACAGAAATATGTAACCACAAATTTCAACGAAAATTTTACAACGGTAAATTTCCAGAATCAAGCGCGGAAAACGAACAGTAAATGCACAGGGTAGGACATACTTAAAATAACAAATAGTATTATCAGTCTTATCAGAGCGAATTCATATAACGAGCAATTAATCTTACAGAAAGTAAAATTAAAGCAGATTTACAACAAAGTCATCATTTTGACATTTGCTGTACCACGACGAAATAAATCAGCCAGAACCTTATCATTAAATTGTATCATCCGAAGAAGAAAATTACCCCACACCAAACCATTTTGCCTCGCTGGTGAACATCAACAGGCAATTTACCTCGGTGCTTGAAACCTCACTAAGGTCTTCCAAACACGGTGATCCCAGATATCGCATCGTGCTTTTACACAGTGCAGGACACTTACAGAGTAAATGCGAGATCGTTTCCACCACCTCGTCATTCTTGCAGCTTCTGCAGCATCTTCGGAAGGGTACTCCCAACCTTTCAGCGTGTTTTCCTATCAGACAGTGCCCGGTTAGAAATGTTTTCCCTTCTTAGAGAGAGAACGCTGCGCGACCGTTTCTGCTCCCACTTAGGCGACGTCTGTCTTGAGGGTTGACAGGTCGTATTTTGCCTGAATCTATTGTCAGCTTGTTTATATGTAAATTCTCTGAGTAGCAGTTTGCAAGTGGCAAACGGCATGCCAATGTGTTGTTTATCCTGAAGAATGTGATTGGTCGTACCTTGTTTTGCAAGTTAGTCTGCCATGCAGTTTCCCTCTATGTCCCGGTGACCAGGGACCCAAATGAGGTATAGTTTGTTCTGCTTGGCTATCTCCTGTAGAGATAGGCGGTAGTCCAGCGTGGTGTTCGTGTTAAACGTGAAAGAGCTCAGAGCTCTCTGATTGCAGCCTAGCTGTCACTAAAAATGAAGATATCTCTGCTTATAATCCCGGTCCCAATCTTTTCTTCCGCCTCCATGATAGCTGAGACCTCAGGCTGGAAGACGCTTCAGAGATCTGGTAACCTGAAGAAAATTTGCAGGAGAGGGTTGCGTGAGAAAACGCCTCCTCCAACCTTATTATCGAGTTTCGAGCCATCTGTATAGATGACAATGCTATCAGGTGGGGTATGAAACTCAAGTTTCCACTCCTCCCTGCTTGTAATTCGTGTAATAAAGTTACTTTCAGAAACCGATGTCAAAGCACACCGATCCGTGGTGCTCGGAATAGAGCAGAACTTCCTCAAATTACAAGAGTGCCCTTGGCTTTCAGGATGCCACTGAGATATCTATCTTAGTCGCAAAGCAGTCTTCACTTCCATCTGTTGTCCAACCAAATCTAAAGGAAGGAGGTCTAAAATGGCGTTCAAGGCCTCATTTGGTGTGGTTCTGAGCGTCCCACTTATACAGATCATACTTGTTCTTTACATTTTACATATTTCATATACATAATTTTCCACGGTAATAGTGGGTTAAAATTTTGCACTTTTTAACAGTTTTTGTTCTTGTGTTTTACTGCTCAAGATTTTTTATAACATTTTAGGGTTGACTTCTAAAATTTTCGTTTATATTTTTAACACTCTACATATGAAAGTTTTTGTTTTTAAAAGAAATTTCGTTAAGTTTCTTTGTTTTTTTTTTTAATTTTTGGCCAAGTTTTTAACAAATTTACAAAGTTTTTCAAAGCCTTTGGCAATAATACAAATTCACTTATTGATTTTTTTTCCAATTTCTCCGCAGTTTTTTATAAAATGATAATACCGGTTATGGTTGTTTTTATTCTTGTCACCACATTTGGGTTTTAATTTAAATAACTAAATATGCAAATCCTTTTGTTTTGTATCGTTTTCTTTTTATTTAAATCACACTGGTCGACGGCCAAAATTTACCGGAGACGCCGTTATGAAATTCGTATGTAAAACCACCCCGTGATTTCGAAAATCGAGTTCATTTTTGATTCTATGGTGCCGTTTTTAAGATATTTGCAATTTACCGTTATTCGAAAAAACCAAAAAGATGGCTCCCTTTAATTACGTATATCTCACGAACGGGTCACGCAATTGCAATTGCAATTTACACAATCGAAAAGACGATAAAATTTGCTATAAATGCATGATACATTGTTTTTTGCTCAACCAGATAGTTTTCGAGATATTAGCTTAACATTTTAGATTTTTGTTTTTTTTATGAAAAAATATGAACAAATTTACTATTTGCGAGGGCAGCATTCCAAAACCACAACCTTTTTTCCAGATATTTTTTCTTTACGTAAAGCTCTGTTTAACTAGAAAAAAGATAAGCTATCATCGCATAAAATCGATGCAAAACTACGTAAGTTATAAACGATCAAATAAAAATACCCAGGTTGCGCAATTTCAACGCATACCTCAAAAAGTATGTATGGTATAAAGAAGAGTGAAATATCTAGCTATGCTCTGTTTCTATTGAGTTAAAGTTCAATTTATGAATGAAATTACCCATATTTTTAACTTTTTTTTAAAATTTATTTATGTTTATACTATAGTCTATCAATCTTTATCTTAATTTGATTTTACTATGTAGTGGAAATAATTATGTGTTCTACTTTGACGCTTATTCAGTTTAGGATCGGTTTCTCTTATGGGAAACCAGCAGTAATCATCCATCATTACGACGTCCCAGAATCCTTGATACCGATTCTCAATTAATTTCATTTGCTGATGAAACCTTTCGCCATGTTAGTCACTTTCGTCGCCAAGATTTGCCGGAAAAAAGCTCAGATGTGAGTGGAGAAAGTGAATTTTTAAAGCCATATTTACGCCTGGAAAGAAAATATTAGTTAGGTAAACAAGTTATAAAATTTTGGGAAATTAATTTTAAGAAGCCTTTAATATTTACCCATTTTCGCATAATTATTGATTAAGTCGTTCACTATCTGCTCGTAGTTAGGGCTTTTGTGTCTACCGAGAAAAGAAGCAACGACCTTTTCAAAGGATTCCCACGCTGCTGCCTCAACTGATGAGAGTAGTCCTTTGAATTGATTATTGTTGATCAACTTTTTTATTTGTGGTCCAACAAAAATACCTTCCTTTATCTTGGCTTGAGAAATATCTGGAAAAATTGTTTTCAAATAGTCGAATTCTTCGCCTTCTTTGTCCAAAGCCTTAACAAAGTTTTTAATGAGACCGAGCTTGATGTGTAAGGGTGGAAGTATGATTTTCTCTTTCTTGACAAGAGGGATGTATTTGATGTTATCCAAGCACCAACGGTAACCTCGACTCTTTCCGGCCAATCCTTTCTGACGTAGTGGTCCTTACGAGCTCGGCTATCCCACTTGCACAGGAAGCAGCAGTGTTTGGTGTAGCCACTTTGTAGACTGCATAGCATTGCAACGACTTTGAGATCAGAATATATTTTCCAATCATGCTCTTCATATTTGATAAATTTGAGTATTTTTTGCATTTCCTCGTAGGTTTCCTTTGTATTTACTGCATGTGCGATCGGGATAGAAGGCTTTTTGTTATCAATATGCAATAATACAGCCTTCAAACTCAGTTTATTGCTGTCTATGAACAATCGCCACTCTTTTGAATCATATGTTTGACCAAACTCTTTGAATAAACCAGGAATGTCGTTGCAGTAGCATATACTGTCGTTCTTGGTATAGTGTTTGGAAAATGGTTCGTGACGAGTTCTACAATATATCACTTTTACATCGGATGACACAAATTTAAATTGTTGCATACGAGAAGTGTGAATCTCGGCCTTTTCCTTGGATAGTTCCAAATCTCTTATCCAATCATTAAGTTGTGCTTGTGATAGAACGTTTCTCTCGTTTCCCATGCGAAATTCAGTACAACTTGATTCCCCGCACTCAGATATTACTGTTGACAATGGAACTGGATCCGCAACTGCCGTTGAATGTAGTACTGGTAATGTCACTGTAGGTACGCTAGCATAGGTTACTCTTCTTGATCTTCCAACGCCAAGTACTTTGGTTTGACAACTAAAACACTCCATTGAATGGCAAGTAGGTTCTCTCCATATCATTGGTGTCTCAAATGTTATTTGTTGTCCTGATTCCGACTGAATCAATTCTACTCGACACGATGTACACAAAGTGTTGGGTGTCCATGGTTTTTCAGCATTTTTGGGCTCAATGCCAAAATACTTGGAGTATAAAGTTTTGAAACAGAACATATTGGATCGTTATTACACTCACATTCTCGCGTCCTTCTACTCATTTTATTTTTTTTAATAAATCACGGTTTTGAAATTTGACTTATGAACTGAACTATCTCCGGCGAGCCTTGCAGATGTTATGAAGTTTCAAGGCGCATTAACTCATATTTATACTCGGAACAAGAATAAAATTGAAAAAATCAAGTCTTACCTAGACAGAAAAGTTCCTTTTTATACGAAGCCGGGAATAGAAAATACTACCTAGATGTAGGCTTTAAACATTTTCTGTGTCTTATAATTTTGAAAATCTACCTGCATACTTACCCATAAGTGACGGAAATACATGTTTATAACTACATGCCTACAGCAGGTTTCGAACCCAACCACTCTTCCTTTCGATGCAACCACTCTACCTACTATAAAACAATTCGAATATTAAAAGTACTATTTGATTTATTTAAAGAAAAAGTATTATCATTATTATGGTGTTATTCGTTTATCCGGATAATATCCCATTTGCACTTTATACCTTTAATATATGCATGTATACATACATTAAAGTTGCGCAACCTGGGTATTTTTATTTGATCGTTTATAACTTACGCAGTTTTGCATCGATTTTCTTCGGTGATAGCTTATCTTTTTTCTAATTAAACAGAGCTTTACGTAAAGGAAAAATATCTGGAAAAAAGGTTGTGGCTTTGGAATGCTGCTCTCGCAATGAGTAATTTTTTTCATATTTTTTCTTAAAAAAAAACAAAAATCTAAAATGATAAGCTAATATCTCGAAAACTATCTGGTTGAGCAAAAAACAATGTATCATACATTTATAGCAAATTTTATCGTCTTTCCGATTCTGTAAGATATACGTAATTAAAGGGAGCCATCTTTTTGGTTTTTTCGAATAACGGTAAGTTGCAAATATCTCAAAAACGGTACCATAGAATAAAAAATGAACTCAATTTTCGAAATCAGGGGGTGATTTTACATACGAATTACATACGGCGTTTCTGGTAACGAGAAAAAGTTGAAATTCGTGGTCCAGTGTCATTAAACATAATTAATTGCGGGTTTTTATTATGCTTGATAGATAATCACATTTTTTTAATATCGTTCAGCGGTTATGTTACATTAAACATAAAACTTAGTTGATACAAATATAGTTCGGAATTTAGCAGCTTACTAACGACTGACTAAACTTCAAGCTTGCCTTCGGCTTGATAAATAAAATTGAGTTTTTATATGTTGGGATAAGTTATAAGTGGTGAGAATGAGAACGATAAGTAGGTACAAATGTGACTCATGAGTATATGAATGACCGTTTATAACTTACATACGTACGCAAGTAGCCAGAGCACAGTGGTCCCAAATATTAAATAATTCTTATAAATATATACCAAATTAAGTTGCTCTAACACGGTATTTGTCCATATACATATATGCACAGATGTTCACCTGCGCACAGTATTATGCCAACATAAGTATTCACATGCAGACATATGGACATATGTATGTACATACATGCACTTTGCTCTAGTTCTATGCAGACATACATATCGCAATACAATTCACGATGCAGCGAAGACAAGGTGACGACAAAAGCACTTCCGTTACTTCGTACTTGCTTCGTTTGACAGAATGACGTAGCAGGAGGTTCTGAGTGTTTGTTTACGAATACGAGTACAGACTGAGAAACACAGATTGTGCTACGTGTTGTTAATGATACACGTTAATTTTCAAATATTTGTGTAAAACTATCTTAAAAATAAATAAAATGAAGTGCCGCGAATTGTGCAAGCAACAGCAAAAACAAAGATAGAAAGTGCAGTTTTTTCAAGTTTCCTGCTGATGATGCTGTGGCAAAAATTTGGGTGGACTTTTGTCGGCAAGAGGAACCATATAATTTATATTACAATTCAATTTGCGAAAAGCATTTTACGGACAACGACTATGAAAATTTTATGGAGTTCCAGATGGGTAAATATGATTTTTGTGTTCATTTGAATAAAGTGATAATGCAAGTGTTAGGATTTACTGGACGTCGCATGCTCAAGCGTGGAGCGGTGCCGACAATTTTCGACAACAAATCTGAGAACCGTTTCAGCCACAAGAAGAGGTGTTTATCGTGGAAGAGTTCCAAAATGAATCCGATTTCGAAGGTAAAAAATTATTATATTTAAAAATTATACTGTAAATTTCAATGATTTATTGCAGGCGTTCTGTTTGATGATTGGAACAAAGAAAACCTGCCCAAGGACGGTTATGCTGATGCTGCCGTATCGACAGACCGTAGTTTCCATTACTACGATAGTACCCTGCGCGAAGTCGAAGTTTTGGAGACAGAAATGTAAATAAATAAATAACATAAACGTGTATAAATGTGCATAAAATAACAAAGACCATCATTATTGTAGAAAAACTTTGAAACTGGAGAACTCGGCTCTTTTAAAGCGAAATGGGAAGCAGCGCAACGAGATCGCTTCATCGATACGGAGGTCGGCCCAAAAGCTTAAAAAATATGCTTGAATAATTTCGTCGCTGCAATCTCAATTAAGCTCCATGGCAGGTGATATTAAAAATATGGACAAAACACTTGGTTCCATATTTACCAAAGGGCAAATTGCCAAGTTAAAAGATGGGCGGAGGAGGACATTGCTCGGTCCATAACATTTTATGCTGCCAGCCCAAAAGCATATAGACTTTTACATAGGCAAAATTTTCCGCTTCCATCAGTACGCATTCTTCAAAGGTGGTCCCAGGAATTGGATATTTCGAGGGGCATTATAAAGCCAGTATTTCGTTATTTATGTTGGCAGCTGCTACACACATGGACGAGACACAGAAGGCAAACATACTGCTACGACAGTTCGTCGGACTCAACACTGGCACCTGTAAATTATGTGCAAGTAGCGATGTTAAGAGGTAATATTACAAAAAACAAAATATTTATAAATAACTGTACAATGCACTTTTATTCTTCAAGTCTCATGTCTAAATGGAAGCAGCCAGTCTTTTACGATTTGCTCCGAAATATACTGGAAAAGTCTCAATGTTTTGAATACAATGTTGTGGCGGTAGTATGCGATCTAGGAGGTACCAACAGGCATAACCGAAGACCAATCATGGTTCCCACGACAGTCGGTTCTACGATACCGGAACGACCCGGATTTATTTCCGGCCAAGGACTGTCACTTCAGCAGCATCCCCCAAAATTGTATGAGGAATGTTTTATGCTGTTACAACAACAACAACAACAACAACCAATCATGGTAACTCAATTCAATGTAAATATTTTATTCTTATAACATATATATATGGTTGACTTAGGTTTGTTTTCAATCATCAAAAAATTTTCGTGTTTGCCGACGTGCCGCACTTGCTGGAGTAGCTACGAAATCATTTCCTTGATCAAGGTTTCTTAATTAATGCGAAACCTGTGAAAAAGGAAACCATTTTGGAGTTATTGTCAATTACTTCAACGGATTTAACAATAACTTATAAGATTTCAAGAAGACATTTGAGCGTGGCTGAACCTCACCGCCAAAAAGTGAAAACAGCTGCGAAATTGTTTTCGCATACTGACGCCCAGGCCATTACAAGGGCAGCAAGTTTGGGACACCTGCAGGAACAAAGTTGGAGCGAATGCTCCCAATTAATGAAAATTGTAAACATTGTTAATATATGTATCATATGTATTTATAATATTTAAATGGAATTTACATTTTTTTTTTTAATTTAAGACTAATGACTGGTTCGACGTTTTGAACGTTAGGGTGCCTCACGACAACGCGAGGAAGCGGTGTCATGCATACGGTCTAGCGATTGAGGAGCGAGATACAATTTTAGACGACATGACCGCCTTAATGGCGAATATGAGGGTGATTGGAAGGTTTAGTCTTCTACCATTTCAAAAAGGTATACTAACAAATTATGATTAAAAATATGAAATACGTATTCTGATTTTACCTTAACATATTTTTTACCTTAGAAATTATTCAAACAAATAAGGCATTGAAAATGATGTTCGAGGACCTTAAAGCTCGCTTTAATGTGAAATATATATCGACATATCGCCTCAATCAAGACGTTCTTAAAAACTTTTTTGGCGTTATTCGAACCAAAGGAGGTTTAGATGGTCACCCTGACCAACAGGAGTTTAAATACCGGCTCAGACTCTATTTGCTGAGGCACAATAAGGGAGCCCTAACCGACTCTGCCAATGTTGAAGAGGATGATACGCCGGTTATTGAAATTACACAACCAGCTCTTACAGGTAATTTAAATTAATTGTTAATTTTTTTAAAACAGATTAAAACATCTACATATTTGATGTTTGCCTATTTTTACAGGTATATTACTTGGGAACTTAAATTCTAAACCAGAGCTGTGGCCGATTGAAGAAACTGAGTTCGATGATTTGGAGCATGATGGCCTTGAACATTTAGTCGGGTATATATGCCATAAACTGCAGGACGGCATCCCGAGTACCTCGTTTAGGGGAAATGACGACCAGTCATATTCCTGGGCGAATCATTTGAGCGAGGGTGGACTGTCTATACCCAGCTCATCTATGGGGAACGGAATGCGACAACTAGGGGCAGTTTTTAAAGCAATGAACGAAGATGGGCTGCTCATTACAAATAATTATGTAAAAACACGTTATGATATGCACAACACCTTATAGATTTAAAAATATTTCCCAAATCGTTCGATTTTCAGCACATGACCGTAGATAAATTTTAAAATTATTACTTATTTACACTTTATTAGATTATTGTATTGCTAGGACTGAATTAAAAATTTGTTTAACAATCCACATTTGTTTCTTTAATTTATATAAAACACCTAATTCACTTCTCTTAACAATTTACTCGTGATCGCATTTACACAGCTTTAGTTTTGGATTTACATAGCTTTAGTTTTTCCACTTGCCGAGACTTTCGGAGGGCGAGGAAGCTATAAAAAATAATTTATTAAATATAATATTATTACAAAAGCATGATGGAGGCATATTACTTCATTTGGTAATGATACAACTAGCTTCGGTATTGAATCCTTAGCCACTTTCAAAGTTGTACAACCTTAGTCTGCAATCTGTGATAATATCTGTAAAGCGCACAAATCAGATTTAAAAATATTTAAATGTTGTTACTGGCCTTACTTATCACCAATTTTTAGCATTTCCATCGAAACCATCAATGGATTTAGCAATTCACCCTCATCACAAGCGTCTTCAAGAAATCTTCCTCACAAAGCCGACGATGTCATCAATACCTTCCTGCTCCTTTCACGCAGTCCAAATCTTGCTACACCTCATCACGTACCAGCAGCTTTGCATCACAATCTGAAAATATATATAAATTTTTAACTTTTATAAATCTACAATGAAATAAAATCAGTATTTACCATTTCTCTACGGCGTACAATGATTTCACAAATTCTTTGTAATTGCTTTGTTATTGTCAAATTATCACCTTCATTTTTTCATTATTCTTGGCAGATGATTTCTGTGACGTGTACGCTGCCGGCGTTGTCGTAATCTGGTCTTCTATCATTCTTGAATAAGATTTACTTCTTTGCCGTACCGGTTTGCTTATGTGTTTGTTTAATTTTCAAATTTTGTGTTTCCTTTTTTGTTTACTTATGCATAGTAGTATGTATGTAATACCCATATACATTGGGATGTACATCACTTAGCTTAGCTCACTTAGCATATACACAACAACACAGCATTTGTTAATTTTTACTGAAAATCATACGATGTCAACATAACTGGTATATTGCAATCAGTATACATACATATGTGTGCTAATATAAACGATTAGCTATATGCGGTTCAAGCAATACAAAATTGTATCACTGTTTAAAATAAATGAAGCAAGGTGCAGTTCGGAGCGAAGGAGCGTTTACATTTTTCTTTTCCTGAAACAAAGACTTTAAATGCGTGAAGTATATCAAACAGCTTAATTTAACCGGTTCAAAACAAAAGCCAAAACGTAAATCATCGCCCGAAAACTTAAAACCAAGTACTTTTCTCATTGGCCTTCTAAGGCATCCGAAAAAAACCACATCAGCAAACAAATACCAGCAACTCTTTCTAGAAACAAAAACTAAGTTTCAGGCGCAATGGATATTCATCGGATCAAAATCAGCGTACAACACATCTTTTGCAGTCGTTGATAGTGAAAGTAATACTATATCAACTGGACACCTCCAACTTTTCTGTTCTGTTTTCACGGCAGAAGCAACGGCAGTCTTACAAGAAACTAATTTCACCACCAACTCAAAAGGAAAATATGTAATCTGCACAGATAGCAAATCGGCAATAGTAGCTCTGCAAAATGAAAGCCACGGTAGCATGCTATTGAACCGAATATGACATCTATGTATATATATAAAAACTAGCAACCCGCACCTTGTTTCACACAGGTTGATAATGTTTAAAACAACTTTGTAATTGAAACAAAAGTAATTTTTTGTAATATTTCGGAATAATGACCCTAGTAAATAAAGAACATTTCATAAATAAATAAAGTCCAATTAGAAGATATATTTATGTACATACATATTAATTATTCATATTCAGTTAGTTTTTATTTTCAGTTTTATAACACTTCATTGTATACAATGTTCGCAGCTTTCCCATCAGGAGCCAAAACAAATAAATTGTCTTTGTTTGTTACACGGGATAGAGCAACATATAACTGGCCATGCGTAAAACATTGAGATCTAAGGTCCAAACCGGCCATCTTAAGTGTTTGACCTTGAGCCTTATTTATTGTTACTGCAAAACATAATTTGACTGGAAACTGGAGCCGTTTAAATTGAAATGGAAGATCTGTTGGTATTATCGGGATTCTTGGAATCAAGACGTTTTCTCCAGCACCACAGCCAGTCAAAATTGAACACTCAATCAAATGCGTTCTAATTGTTTTGATCAGCAGCCTAGTTCCGTTACATAAAGTTGGCGGATTTAAATTGCGTAGTAATATTACAGGAGCTCCTACTTTAACAATTAGTTTATGTGGTGGCGTTCCGGGGGGATTTAGAGAATTTAAAAATTCTATTGGGTAGTGTACTGCCTCGCTAATATCTATTATTGTGTCTATTGAGTGGAAAACTTGTGCTTCCGTAGTAAAATTTGAAAGTATTAAGGCATTTACTGCATCCACCTGATCATTGGTAGCTGACAATATTGCCCGCTCCTTAAACCAGTCCAATGAATTGGTTATAAGACCACCAACTCCGGGATATACTTTCTCAATTAGATCTTCAATAGTTTGGGTTAAATTACAAATATTTTTCAGATCGACTTGCCCACATGTCGTAGGGAACTGTCCGTTACCAATTTTTAGCAAGTTATTAGCAAAAAGTGCATTTCCTTGTCCTGAAGTAGAAACTCTCATATTTTCTTTGAGCTGTACTTTATTTATATACGGCCAAAGATAAGACATTTTCAGAGATGCGTTAACCTCGTCAGCTCTCGTACCTCTAACGACTACTGGCAGAATTTGTCGAAAGTCTCCAGAAAACAAAATGGTACAACCGCCCATTGGTACATTTTTATTACGAAAATCTCGCATTGTTCTATCCAATATATGAACAGAACTTTTATTTGACATAGAAGCTTCGTCCCAAACAATCAAGCTGCAATCGCGTAACAATTTTCCATTATTGCTTTGCTTCGACACATTACATACTTTGGGTGCATTTTCATCTTCATCGCTAGATAAATTAAGGGGTATTTTAAACGCAGCATGAGCAGTTCTTCCTCCTGCTAAAAGCGTTGCTGCAATGCCGGAGGAAGCTACAGCTAGGGCTATTTTTCCCATAGATCTCACTTTTGCCAGAAGTAAGTTAATTAAAAATGTTTTCCCGGTGCCTCCAGGAGCATCAAGAAAAAATATTATATTTTCGTTATTTATTATGGAGGACAATAACGCGTTATAAACGCTTGTTTGTTCGGAATTCAATCGATTCTCATCTTGAATCACAGTTTGCAGTAGTCGTGATTGATCATATGAGATTTCTTTTAAATAGTCGGAGTTGTTTTCGTTAACATTTGTATTTATTGGTAACGGCAGGCCAAAATCTGTTACAGATTTTCCAGATAACGATTTTACGATATTGTTAAGATCAGCCAATATTTCATTAAAGATTTCCTGATCATAATTCATTTCATTTCATGAAACTACCTGCCCTCTTTGATAGAGAATGTCTTCAGCCATTTTCTTTCTGTGGTTTTGCCACAGATTGCAAGGATCTGAAGCCTGACAGAATACAATTAAAACGGCAAATAAGTGCATCACTGATCTTGAAGAAGAACATAAAGCTGCTTCCGATAGCGTATTGTCCCACTGAGCGTCATTTTCAAGTAAACCTCTTACTCTGCATGCATCTTGGAATGTATTATAAACAACCCCATTAAACGTTTTTAAGCTTTCAAAAGAAGTAGGACCTTTGACCACGTGAAGTAATATCCTCAAATGAAAGCATTCCGTGTTATTAGGATGCACTACATAAACTCTGCCAAGAGCATCCGATTTTTGTATGCCGAGATAACCAGGGACTATCTTTCCTTGTTTTCTTCTCTGAAATTTTCTAGAAGATTGGTTCCATGTAAAAAAATTTGGAATTTTGTCATACGTTAGTGTTTTTGCAAAATCATCTGTAGCGCATAGTTTGAAAAATGCTGTTAACGTTGTATCGCGTGGATTGTTCACGACATCGTTGACATTGTTTTCAGTGTAATAAATCCTTTGACCATTTTCTAAATGGACTGCTAGATGGGTAATCGTAGGTGCTCGTTCGTGTATGTTGAATCCAAAAATGCGCCAAACCGCTTCTGAACTACAAATGTACCGCCCAGACTGAAATTTTTGTACTTCATTTCCTGCCTGTAAGGAAAATGTTACTTGGTCACTGCCCTTATTTATATATTTAGTAACATATTTAATCGCCTTTACAGAGCTACATAGTTCTACGTTGATGTGTGCATCGAAAATATTTAGAAGCAGCGGGTTAAAAGGAACAACCCATCTGTTATCTATAGAAATATTTCTAACGACGGTGGTTTCTCCACCTTCTTCCGGTGAAAGTCGGCGGTATTTTGGGTATCCACCGCCATCGACTGATGTATGGTTTGATTTTGGAAACTTTTTTGTGCACCTCCCTTCGCGCATACATGGGGAATTCAGATTCAAGGACCCGCATGGGCCGTGTAACATATGTTTTACCACAGTTTCAAATAAATTTGGATCTTCCTCTTTTTTGGTAATTCTGCTGATATAACGCGGTCAATTTGATCTGGCCTTATTTTATTGACCAACCAAAGCAGCAGGTGAATGTGAGGCAACCACGTTTTTGCCATTCAACTGTGTACATGTGGGCCCGTGTTGGACCAAATATATGAGCTTTGTTTATTAGAAGCAGCAACTGTTGTATTTTAAGATGAAAAACACGATCTACCAAGTCATATCGATGTTGTGGGCTTGTGTGTGGCTGAAGGTTATTTTTAATTTCTTTCCAATTCGGGTTGCATGTAAAAGTGATAAAAAGGTCAGGTCTGCCGAAATTTCTTACATATGTCATTGCATCCTGCGTCTTTTCATGCAAATACCTAGCGCCTCCAGTAAAACTTGATGGTAATATGACCAACTGACCGATATCGCTTGCGTGTTCATTGGAATGCAAGGCATCCTGTAAGTGCACATAGTTTTCTGCTCGTAGCTTTGCTTGATTGTGTTGTATAAATGATAAACGCTCTGATTCTATTTTGGCATACTGATCAACTAAATATTGGTTTAACAACATGCCGTATTTAAGTAAAGTGTTGGAGCTATTGTCTTTCTCCATGATTTGATAGCAATAAAAATTCATGCATGATACTTTTTTTGGCAGCGGTGCCTTAGTAATTGGATGAACTTGACGAATGTCAATAGAATATCCATCTTCACCTCGCGCTAAAATTAATGGATATTGTAGGGCATCCTAACTTCGATGGGTTTCCGGAATTTTTTTAAGACGACCATCCCTACTGTGTAAAACGATATCTCGTTTATCAAATCGTTGTCCAGCTATTACAACTGCAACTTCGCTCGTAGATGGCGCGTTATACCGCCCACGGTGCTCACCAGCCGGTACCTGGTTTGCATGTATAACCACATCGAAGTCTGGAACATTCGGAGGAATACTCTCAATAGTACTTTTAAAAGAGTGTACATAGGAGTTACATGTATGCAACATACTTTGCAGTTCCGTTATCAATGCATTGTCGAGTGATTCTCTAGAATTTATATTGCATCGAGTAGCTGCTTCTATAACTGGATCGGTGATAAAATAAATTTGAAGAAATTTGTGGTTTTCAGCTGAATGTGGAAGTAAACTACCTACTAAATGGTATACTTGACCTTGGACTTTGAAAGTAGGCATAAAACCACTCTCAAAAACTTCTTGGCTCCTGAACGAAGTCATTTGAAACGCATTGTTGTTGCTTCGAATATTTTTGAAAAAATGCCTAGATTTTGGATGTTCGCCAGTTATTAATGAGCATAATGGTTCTGGCGGAGGCAAAATGTCGGCTAATTGAATTTTTCCTTCCAAACAGCACATAGATTTCGACTCACGTTTCCACTTCTTGGCTGAACAATGCTGACAAATTACAGACATGCTACCCAGTGACAGATATGGATCATTTCTGTAGTCGATAATGGTGCTGTAGTTCATTGCACTATATTCTCTATTGGTCCATTTTGCAGTTCTCTGAACAGAAAGCCTTTGCCTATTCTGTGATAGTCTTAATGCCCGACGATCTGGCGCTTCATTTCTTCGGATATTGCGAACCCTTTCGGAATCTCTAGTGCGCCTTCCTGTACCTGATCTCCTTTGATATGGCATTATTGGCAGCTATCTATTCCTATTCCTACACAATATAAAATTAAATCTTAATAAAAATGTAGGGCCTTAAGCGTTTGTGTACTGCAATCTTGTATATTAGCCCTGTTTCTTTCGACGCGCATATTTTTAAAACACTTAAATTTTCTATAGAAAATAAGCGCATATAGCAAAGTGTTTTTGATTTTTCATACAAAAATGTAAGTGTTTATATATATGCGCGTCAAAACAAACAGGGCTATTAACTACTAATTTTTTGTGTATACCTTTTTAGGTGTTTAAAAACAAAAACACCCCCTTATGCTTAGAAATTTCTTAAAATTAAATGAAAGTAGTCAAAAAACGCGGTGCCGATATCGCCCATTATATCTCCCAGAAATAAAATGCATTGCATCATCCGCGAGAAACCACTAAAAATCACTTCAAAATAAAACTTTATGAACTGCGATCGTTTTAATGTACTCCCGCAACTAACATACAAATTTTAATAGCATAATTCGTGAAAAGCAACGGTTCTTTTTGAAGAAAGATGTTCATGGTTGCCGAACAAAAAAAATTAAAATGGATCGGTTCTCAGTCTTTGGAAATCATCATACAAATTTGGATAAAACAAAATGTTGTAGAATTCAATCTCCCTACTACACAAATAAGTACATACATACATATATGCATATATACATACAAACATACGAAAACATAGTTCTTTTGTTTAAACTTTAGGAGTATATATGTATGTATGTTTAAAAATATGCATGCATTCTTTTTCTTTTTTGTTGCATTAATCTGGCACCATGCATAAATATGTATGCATGGAATTATGTAACATACATACATACACACATACGTCCGAAGTGAAGTAACGCTACCGAGCTCTTTCGCGAATTCATCAATTGAATGGCTCACCACAGCTGTCGCTTGAAGCACGCTGACTAATTCGGTTGGCAGCGAACAAACACACAAACAGATTTTTTTGGAAAAAGTGCTGCTTTTGTTTAAACAATTTTGGTTAAATTAGAAAGAAATCAACTATTTTTTTTGATGCAGAACGAAAGTAAATATTTCAAAGTTTAACATCAAGGAAGATTCATTCTAATCGGTTATGATGTTGGCTGTGTAAACCAAAAATTTATGTTTTTTTACCACATTTTGTCCGATTGCCACGCCCCCTTTATATATTCTATCACATTATATAAAAAAAGTCCATCTCACACAGCTAAGCTTTAAAATGCAAAAAACCGCTTTCAAATCGGAGCATTCTGTGCGAAGCCAATTCCGTACATAGCTTTTTAGCGACTTTATTTTATAAGTAGTATAGATAAGTTCTATTGTGTTAGTGACTGATGTTCTCTGGAATGCCTGAACCGATTTTGTTTCTGCTATGTTCATATGAAAGGTGACATCAATACCAAGGTTTTTATGTAAGTACATATAAACGGTCTCTGTCATGAGTTACAGCCATTTTGGTGAACATTGCATTCATTTCGACTTATATGTTGACTTAACAGCTAACGACTTATATGTTAACTTAACAGCTAATATATACAGTTGATTCTGTAACGGACTTTTTCTCCTTTCGACTTATATCTGAGAAGGCGCAAATGTTAAAACAGCTTTTTGATCAACAAAATTTGTAAGTGCGGTCGGGAGAATTCAACATAGCAATTTAATTATACCATACCAATAAAAACCATTTTCACCATATTTTGCTATATTTAGAGCAGAGTGGCTATTGCGGAGGCGAGCGGCTGCATGTGTTCAAAAGGAAGAAGATAAGTAATAAATCAAAACAAAAACCATAGAAGAAAAATAAGTAAACAAAACAAAACCTGTTTCTGGATAGCGAGACGCAACTTGAGACGGCAGATGAGTTGTGCAACAGTTGAGGATAAGAGAAGGGTTGAAAGGGATAGGGGAGATCGTCAAAAGAATATTCTTTCGAGTTTTCGGCAATTTTTGTGTCAATCGCCATCAGCGCGTGCACATGTGCGCAAATGAATGATGCGCGCATGAATTGCTTAATAAATGCATCCATGTATGTATGTATGTATGTACGTATGTAGTTTCAGATATTTTAGAATATTTAGCGCTGGTGCAGACACAATTGCAGCTGCGGTTGAGATGCGCTGTGATGTGATTAAGATTTAGCGTAGGTCAAGGTTGAAGTTATACACATGCACATTGTATGTACATATTTACATACATACATACATATTTATATACACCTATCAACTAATCTTTATTTACTAATTTTCTAAGTCAAAAATAAGTTTATTAAAAACATTACAAAATTATATATTTTAATGAAAAATCTACTATGGTTCATTATACATATGTATGTACTTACATAAGTAGAATAAAGAAAAGATTCATTCACACATGCGCAATTTTTCAGCGCAAGTGCACAGCGAATCATTGTATATACATATGTTGAATTCTCCCGACCGCACTTACAAATTTTGTTGACGAAAAAACTGTTTTAATATTTGCGCCTTCTCATTTCTAAGAAGCTCTCTGTTAATGCTGTAACGGATTTTTCTCCAAGGTAGCTAGCTTTTGAGTGCCTGCTATGACTGAAATTTTATGATCAGCAGATCTTTTTCAATTCTTAATAATTGTTTTACTCAACTAACATACATATGTGTCTCAATTTTTGAATTTCGTGAATAAATAAAATTTCAATTACTTAATATTTAATTGGCGAAGCAAAAATGTTTAATACAAAATGGTACGTACGCGCAGTAATTTGGGGCGTCAATCACGCCATAATAGAAATGTGGCGGCATCTAGAGCATCTCAAAGTG